>JAXQQM020086024.1:0-29406 GCA_034641835.2 Pinus albicaulis
GCTGGAAGTTTGGAATAGAGATTCGGTACCGAAATTTGGCTGCATCAATGGCAAGGTCTTTGATGGAAAGAAAATATTCTAAACTCTGTCGAATGAGTGCCTCATGCATGGGTCCTAACGTTTCAATGACACCCGGAGTCCTTATGATGTTTCTATGTGCTTTCCACAACGCACTGGGTTCCTAGGCTCAGCCCTTACCCGTAAATCTAGGCCATTTTCCTGCCTCTGGAAAGTATTATAGGCATTGAGCCACTTAATCTGATTAACCCCGAATGAAATGAATGCTTGTAATTGGATGTCTCCAACGAAAGGGCCAGGGTTCAACTCAGTCTCCTGATCTAGCACAAGGTCAAGCAAATAAAGTTCACACAGCAATCTCTGGACCTTCACCCCATAATGTTTACAACAGTCTATAAAGTCATTGACAGTGTTGATTTGTATAGGGGCGCCTACTTTAACAACTTTTATTTTTAATTGTAAATACCGTTCTAATAAAAACAAAGCGTAGTTTTTAGCAGGGGCCCTACATGCTAAAACGTCATTGTATAAAGAACACAAGGTATCCATCTGCTTGATAACAGTATCTAGTCTACGGGTTACCTTTGCAACTTCCTCTTGTTCCTTTCGCCACCCTTCAAAGGCCTGGCTTGTGGATTGATTGACATCGCTTAGTTGCTGCTGTAACTCTTCATATTTCTCTCGGGGGACCGTTTGCTCTCTAAGTTGTTCGACTTCTTGCTGGGCTTGCTTCATCATCTTATGCAAGGTTCTTGTTTTCGGATCTTTTTTCCATAGGTCAGTGGAGGCCGGGAGTTTTACCTGAACTTTCTTATTACGCTGTTTGGAGTTCAGAACCCTTATTACCCCTGAGGGTGGTGCCTCTGTCTATATTTTCTTGTCACTGGTCCTCGTATCATCCCTTTCTATTTTAACACGAATATCAGTCTGTTGCTCAACATTATTTGGAACGGCAGCTGGATTTTCAGCAGGGTTTTGAACAGCAGGGCGATTGTTGGTCCTTCGCCTTTTTGCCTTGCGGGATTTTACTGAAGTGGCCCTCTTTTTCTTCCCTGCGGTCTTTCTTACCCTCTGGTTTGCTTTCAGAATTCTAATTTTCTGTCTGAGCTGGGTTATTGTATTCAATAATTTCTGCCGTTCCTTTCGCAATTTCTTAATTTCCAGCGTTTCATTAGAAGGAACAGCAGGCTGTCTGCTGCCGTTTGGACCATGACTAGTTTCTGGATCTTTCTCTTGGGGTGCTTCCTCGCTGTTCTGCTCTGGATGTTCTGGGGTAGGAACCTTGACTGGTTCCATCTCTTCCTGGGCAACTGCTTTTTCTGCTCCTACTCCCTCCGGAATTTCCTCTGGTGTCTTGGGAATAGATTGTTCCCGTTCAGTATCTCTTATCTCCTCTTCATCATGAACAGGCAGATTTCCTTCTTCTGCCTCTACTGCATGTGAATTTTCAGATGTGTTTTCTTCTTGGGGTTTGTCGTGGAGGTCTACTGGACTAGAAGGTTGGCCATACTTACCCATATTGGCTAGGACTGCGGCCAATTCATCTTCTCCCACTCGGTCTTTTAGTGGGCTACCTTCCTGCTGTCCCATTTCCTCCTCTTCTGCTTCTGAATGCTCAGCTTCTTCCTCATTTTCCTCTTCGGGTTGCTCGTCCTCAATTACCACTGGTTGGCTGGTGCTTTCCTGGAGCTTTTCCAGCCTTCCTCGCATCCGAGCTAACTGGGCTAATTTTCTGGGCTTCTCTAGCCTTCCTCGCATCCGAGCTAACCGGGCTGATTTTCTGGGCTTCTCTAGCCTTCCTCGCATCCGAGCCAACCGGGCTGATTTTCTGGGCTCCTCTGGCTGTTTGGGTGGATCGATGGCATGCTTGCGCTTTGCCGATTCCTGGTGTATCTCTGGTCGTTCTGATGCACTAGCAACATGTTTTTGTTTTACTAATTCTCTGCGTTTTGCCGGACGTTCTGGTGTGCTTGTAGAATGTTTACGTTTTGGGGATGGTGTTTTCAATCCCCCCTTAATCATTACAATCAGCTCTTCCCAGCTGCTCTGCTGCTGGGTGAGACTATGACTAACTACTAATCGTATTAACCCATGGTGACTGACGACTGACTCTACATGTTGTGCCTTTTTTATGCTTCGTGCAGCATCATGCAGTAATGAATTCAGAAGTGCAGGTAGATTTACAGAGCATTTCTGCTTTAAAACAGCTAAGAGTTTAAGATGTCGTGGTCTTACCACGTCTTTCCTCCCCTCGCAGCTGATGTAGTTCTGCACTGTTCTTGCTAATTCCATCCAGGGTTCTCCTAGCGTTGCTGGCAGAATGCCCTTCCCCTTAATTGTCAAGCTCTGACCTTCGTCCTGGAAAATTTCCATGATCTTCTGTAATCTTTCCTTCTTTAATGTCCATACTGGTCCGGTGGCTGGTAGTCCCGAAACTTCTGCAATTATATCGTCGGTGACCGCTATCCGCTTCCCCCTTAATGTGGAGTGATCATCCTGCAGGTTCTGCAAAAATTCCATCGCTACTGTTTCATCAGACTCCTGCAGGCGACTGAGATAATTCAACCATCCTGCTCTTTCCAGGATCTCCCGGGCAGCAGCGGAGATTGTCAACTTCTGAGGTTCGCTTCGAATTTCCCTTCCTCCCATGGTTTCACTGTGGATTCTCAATGGAACAACAACTACTTGTGCTGTTTGAAACACAGAGAGGGTAATAATCGCAAGATTTCGAGAAAAAAACACAGAGTATGCAACAATGCAACAGAAATGGATTATGAACAGCAACTTGTGTAAAAATAGAAATGCCATGCCGTTAAGCCATGCCATACCGTCGTACACTATCTTTCCCAAATGGTGAGCTGACACGTAATTCAGGGAATAATGAGGTTAACCTCCCCCCCCCGCAATGTGATAGGCTGTCCCAGCCGGCAAATAAAGGAGCAGCACCCGATCTGCAACCGAGTCAGAAAGGAACAGCATATGGAATTATGTCATGTTTAGAAGGACAACGAATTACCGAAATCGAGGCGGAGAGTTGATCGCGTATTACATAAGAGGCTGCTGTGTTATGATATGAGGCTGGTGGGTAGGACATCTGTCGTACTTGCCAAATCTCAAGTGGTCATGGTCACTTCCTTTGCCATGATTGGTGATGATAAATGTTCATGCGATGTATAAATCGGGAAATAATATATGATTAGTTCCTAGGATATAAGAAACAAAAGAGTATTAGTATCTTACCCATTGGTGTAACCAAGGTGACTTCAATACCATTAATAGTGCTCTGCTGCCGACAGGTGTCCATAACCTTGGCAGAGTTGTTTTTTCACCCTTGGAACCATGATCCTTTGTGTAGACTTAGGAATGTTGTTATGTCAAAATGTAGACCATTATGCTGGCTTGGTGACCAGTTAACCATAATTCCATTCACGAGGAAGGAGCGAAAAGTGGGCAGGCCGGCTCGTGATGAGACCTCCTGTTCCAAGGTTCGATTATTTGATATACCTTTTGGACCATATCCCTGGTGTGGTGGCCATAGTGGGAATGCCACTTCACTTCCATCCTCATGATCATGGTAGGATGGCTCTTGATGAGACCCCCTATCTTGCATTTGACATCTCACATATCATGTTCACATATTTTTTTCTTTTTCATAGAGTACTTTTCCTTATTTATACACAAAGGGTGGTTCAACACTCCTTAAGAGTAGGAATGGTGGAAGAAGTCTTATCATCTCAATAGGAAGATATAAGCCCTTTTCTCTTATTCCTAAATAATAATCAAAGAGGGTTAAAGGGATCAGCACGATAAAGATAACCAATCAGGGCAAAATTAGTAAAACAATGACAACAAAAGATAAGAAATAAGTATGTCCTTCCTTTTGTCCTCTTACTAATGCAGAGCCTTATAAATATAGCGATTTATGGTTTGCGGATTTCGGTATGTTGTGATTTTATATTCATTGCACAAGTACATAGTTGTATCTTAAAGACTTGAAAGAATATGGGCAAGAAGCATCCTCAATTTAGATCAGCAAAAGGAATAAGCTGTTTCACAAGGAGAGCAAAAGTATGCTAGTGGTGTTCCTTTGGAAAAAGAAACAACGACGGATGATAGAAAAAGGAACAGCAAAAATGCAAATGCCGTTCCTTTGAAAAAGGAACAACAAAAATAAAAATACTATAAAAACACTCAAAATGCCGTTCCTTTGAAAAAGGAACAACAACAACAAAAGAATGTTGTTTCTTTGAAAAAAAAGGAACAGTAGTAACCAAAAATGTTGTTCCTTTGGAAAAGGAACAACAAAAGACGCAAAAATTCCGTTCCTTTGGAAAAGGAACAGCAGAGATCAGAATGCTGTTCCTTTAGAAAAGGAACATCAAAACAAGCAAAGCCAACAGCATAAAAAACACGCAAATGCCATTTTTTAGAACGGAAAAAATCGAAACTTTGAGAAAGAAAAGGAACAGCAAAAAATGACAAGAAAACATTTAATTCAAACATATGTACAAGAACGACTCAAAGACAAGAACTTATGTACAAATTGTAAAAAGAAATGAATTCCTTAATGAATTATAGGTGAGGAAGATTTCTCTTCCTCTCCTAAAATCTCCATATCAGTGTCTCGGCGTAGCTGCTGGCAGAAGGATTCCCGAGTGAGTGGTTTGCGATAGAGACGAACTCTGTGGCCATTTACTTTGAATGCATATCCAGAACCGTCAATGGTAATTAGAGTAAGGGTTCCGTTGTCATGCACCTTCTGGATTTCGTATGGTCCCAACCATCGAGTCTGAAGTTTCCCAGGGAAGTCTTGAAACCGAGAGTCGTATAACAGAGCCCAGTCTCCCTCATGGAAGACTTTGTTTTTGATGAGCGCATCATGCCATTTAGCTCGCTGCTGTTGAATCAATGCTGTATTTTGTAGTGCAGAGAGCCTAATTTCGTCTAATTCATTGATCTGCTGTAGTCGATTGATTTGTGCCTCGCTTAGATCTAGGCCAACTTCCTGTGCTGTCCGTAATGTTTGGATTTCGAATTCTATGGGAAAATGGGTTGTTTTCCAAACACTAATTGATAAGGTGAGTAACCGGTGGTGCTCCTCCATGTGGTTCTATAGGCCCAGAGTGCTTCAGGTAGTCGGGTAGCCCAATCACGCCTATGTGACGCAATGGTTTTTGTTAGGATTGATTCTATTATCTTATTGCTACTTTCTACCTGCCCATTCGCCTGTGGGTGATATGGAGTAGTGATTTTATGCCGGACGTGATAATTGTTGAGTGTTGCAGCTAATTTATGCCCAACAAATTGTGGTCCTCCATCTGTAATTATTTCCCTGGGAAGGCCATAACGAACAAATAGATGGAACAGGAACTGTATGACAGAGTCCTCTGTGGCTCTTGGTAATGCTTCTGCCTCAACCCATTTGGTGACATATTATGTTGCCACCAAAATATATGTTTTCTGATTTGATGAGGGGTTGATGGGTCCAACGAAATCAAGAGCCCATCGCTCGAATGGTTCGATGACTAACTGTGGTTTCAGAGGCATCTCATCAGCTTGACCAGGTCGTCCTGCTCGCTGGCAGTTGTCACAGGCTTGGACAAATTTCTTTGCATCTTTGAAAATCGTAGGCCGGTAATATCCTGTCTGCAATACTTTGTGTCCAGTTCTTCGCTCAGCGAAGTGTCCACCACACGGTCCATCGTGACAGGCTTTTAGGATGTCAAAGATTTCATCCTCTCGAACACATCGCCTGATATGCATGTCTGCCCCTGTGTGAAACAAATAGCCCTCAATCCACGAGAATCGAGAACTCTTCTGAACAATCTGCTTGCGCTCATTAGGGGTTAAATGTTTTGGTAGTTTACCTACTGTGAGGTAGTTGGCAACATCAGCATACCAGGGTGTTTGAACGGCAACAGCAAATAGGTGCTCATCCGGAAATTGATCTTCAACTGCTGCTGCATCGATTGGTTTTGGTATTCTCGAAAGAAAATCGGCTACAGGGTTTTCTTTGCCAGGCCAATCCTTGATTGTGATATCAAATTCCTGCAATAAAATCAACCATCTAGTTACTCTGGCATTTGTGACAGGCTTATTTGCTAAATATTTTATGGCAGAATGGTCTGTATACAAGATAACAGGATAGCCTATAATATAATGTCTAAACTTATTGACAGCATGTATTACAGCTAGGAATTCTTTTTCAGTAACAGTGTAATTTAATTCAGCAGGGGATAAATTTTTGCTGATGTAATAGATAACATATGGTTTTTTATCCTCTTCCTGCCCAAGGACTGCGCCAATGGCTGTATCTGAGGCATCAGATGATATCTGGAACGGTAGGTCCCAGTTTGGTCCTCGAAGGACTGGGGCTGTGGATACGAGCTTCTTTAAATCCTCGAAAGCACGGTCACATTTTTATGTCCAAAGAAAATCAACGTTACCAGTTAGTGCATATAAAGGAGCAGCAATGTGCGAATAATGTTCTATAAATCGTCTATAATAACCAGAAAATCCAAGAAAGATGCGTACCTCTGTTTGAGTAGTAGGAGTGGGAATGAGCAAAAGTATTTGGATTTTGGCCGGGTCTACCTGAATGCCGGCTGCCGAAACATAATGTCCTAGGATAAGTCCTTCAGTCATCATCATGAAACATTTTTCATGGCTTAAGAAAAGCCTGGTAACAATGCAGCGTTGTAGGACTTTTTCTAGGGTGTCTAGAGCTGGATCAAAATCATCTCCATATGGTGTAAATTCATCCATGTAAACTTCAAGTCCATCATTTATTAAATCTGCAAAAATGCTAAGAATAGCCCTTTGAAATGTGGCAGGAGCATTACATAGGCCAAAAGGTAGAACTCGATAGGAAAATGTTCCCCAGGGACAAGTAAAAGTAGTTTTATCCTGGTCTTCAGGGGCAATCTGAATCTGATTGTATCCACTGAAGCCATCCAGGAAAGAAAAGAATTTCTTCCCTGCTAAAGTGTCTAATACTTGATCTATGAATGGGAGAGGAAAATGATCTTTCTGTGTTGCCTTATTTAGTTCCCTATAATCCACACAAATTCTCCATTTTCCATTCTTTTTTGGTACCACCACAAGCGGAGAGACCCATTTACTATCAGAAATAGGATAGATAAAATTGACATCTAAAAGTTTCTGTAGTTCAGCTTTTACCACATCCTTTAGATGAGGATTAAGTCTCCTTTGCGGCTGACGAACAGGTCTGGCATATTTTTCTATATAAATGTGGTGTGTACATAACTGGGGATCGATTCCTTTCATATCAGGGTAATCCCATGCAAATGCTTCTTGATATTTGATTAACAGATGGATGAGCTTAGTTTCTTGTTCAGGTGTGAGATTAGCATTGATGTTTAAAGTTTTCCCCGGTGCAATTTCCACAGTTTTACTATTTGCAACAGAAGTAACATGTATCGTTTGGTCATGCGTATCTTTCAGAGGATCTTCCTCTAATTCATTATCAAATGCTGCTTCTATCATGTGACACTGTGTGCGAGGTTCAGTTTGAGTAATGAAATTATTAATGGCATCATCTTCTGTTTGGTCTTTAAAATCAAGTGCCTCTTGTATAGTTAATGGAGATCTGATGTTATCAGTAAGGTATGATACAGGGTGCTTATTAGTTTTGATTATTGTGACGCTTGGCTGCGCTGGAGGATATAGAACTAAATTTTTGCTATTCGGTCCTCTGGTTATGGTCATATTTCCCTGCCGGCAGCCAATGTAGGCATCGGTAGTGGCAAGCCAAGGTCTACCTAAAATTAGCGGGTGTCCATCAAGTCGGGTTTTTGGATTAATTATCAGGAAATCGGTTGGATACTCCCAGGAATCAACAGAGACCATGACATCCTGTAGAATACCCTCTGGTCTAACCACAGATCGGTCAGCCAATTCTAACAAAGTAGAGGTAGGTTCTACTGATGTAATGCCGAGCTTTTGGCAAGTAGTGGTTGTTAAAATATTAATTGCAGCTCCTAGATCAACTAAGGCATTAGACAGGGTCTGACCATAAATTTGAACAGTTATAATTGGATTTCTTGGGTCTTCATATTTAATGGGTGTTTCTCTCCCAGATAATAGGTCAGATAAAGTACCGACTACTTGGACTCTTGGATTATTTGTTATATTCCTCCTTGGTTTCTTTATGCACAACTCTTTGATAGTTTTTGCGTATATAGGAATGTCTTGAATGGCTTGGAGGAATGGGATTTTTATGTACAGATTTTTTAATTCTCCCAGAATGTCAAAGTCAGGATATTGTATGGGTTGAGGTATGACTAATCGTTCTGGGAACGGAGGAGAGGATGTGGTTGCTTGATTATGAGTCTGCTGCTTATTTACATCCTCTTGTTGCAACTGATGTTCTCGTGGTAACTGATCTTCAATATGAACTGTTTTATCTCCCTCAGTTTCAATTATACGTCCAGATCTTAAATGAAGATCATTGCACTCCCTCAGGCCGGGTCCTATTTCTGGTGATTCTATGATTTGGATAGATTGGACTGGTCTATTATTTGGATTGGGATCGGGTTGGGCTGGGAGTTGCGGTCTCAGGTTAGACTGGGGATTTTGTTGTAAGGCTGGCAGAGTAGGTTGAGGGAGAAGAATAGTTCCAGCTGGCTGGTGCATCGGTCTTTGCCAGCTTGTCTGCCAGGGTGAACTTTGTGAAGTAAGGGGAGTCCATTGTGAAGGATATGGGCCATTTGCCAATATGGTGGAGTGTAAGGAAAATTCGGCCAACCAGATTGGCTTGTTTGATTTAGCCATGGGTTTGAAGAAGGAAACGATTGTGGTGACCAGTTTGAAAATGGGGGTTGAGATTGATTTTGCCACATACCATATTGTTGAGTATTATACTGTGGAGGTTGAAAAAAAGAGGTTGAGTCCGGAAACATACCAGATTGTCTCGGCTGCCACTGGCGACGCTGGTTGATCAAGTACGCCGATTCTGGTTCTTCTTCCACTTCCTTATATACCGCTTTCAATCCAGGTAGTGAGGGGCAGCTCTCCGTAAGGTGATCTT
Organism: Pinus albicaulis; assembly: GCA_034641835.2. Classification (NCBI taxonomy): domain Eukaryota; kingdom Viridiplantae; phylum Streptophyta; class Pinopsida; order Pinales; family Pinaceae; genus Pinus; species Pinus albicaulis. The sequence continues at coordinate 9,068 of JAXQQM020086024.1, forward strand.
TTGTACAGATGGCGTACGTTTGGACTTTATCCAGTGGACATTCCTTGTGGCTATGTCTTTTTCTGCATCGGGGGCAGAAGATCGCCAAAGTCTGTTCTTCCTCCATCTGCTTCTGTTTAGCCTGCACAATATCAAGTTGTGTAGTTAGTGTCCCCAGAATATCAATTTTGAAATTTTCTAATAAATTTCCAATTTCTGCACGTGTTACTCCTTCTGTTGATACTTTGTTATCTCTTGAAAACTGATCATATTCTGTCGGTTTTATTCTTGTGCTGCCTCTCGAACTCCTGATACATAAATCAATGATGTCAGCAAAATTCTCTTGATAAATATCCCCTTTTCCCATGATGTTTAATGTTTCAATCCATTGTTCCTTCATGCCCCTTATTAATGCGGTTTTTAACACATTATCAGGTAAAGGTAGCGATGCATAAGGAGATCTTTGTAGATTGTACTGAAAACGTTCCACATACTCCTCCAATGTTTCATTCGGTCTGGTTGTCATTTGGAATATTTCGTCTTTTAATTCTCTAGACCTACAGTAATCCTGATATTTTTTTAAGAAGGATTCTTTCATTTGATCCCAATTGTTGATAACCCCGCCACCTAGTCCCATAAACCATCTTAAAGCAGCCCCTTTTAATGTAGAGGGAAATAATTTCAATTTCTGGGGATCGGTGGTGTAATCATACCCCCTGCATAACACATCGAATTTGAATAAAAATGCATCCGGATCTTCTGATGTGAGACCGTGAAATGTAGGGATATGCTGAAGAAGGATAGCTTTCATGGGTGCATTTGCTGCAGAATCCACTATAGGATATTGTAATGTAGAGGTTTGAGCATTTGGCTGGTTCTGAGCCATGGGATCGAATATATGCCAATAACCTTCTAGGATATCTAGGAGGGTATTCCTAGGTTGAGAGGGAATGGTTTTGACAGGGATAGTCTTAATAGCACTTCCCTTATCTGGAATAATGAGAATACCAGATGTCTGAGGAGATTGGATTCCTTCAACAATGATTTTCGCAGCACTCCCCTTATCTGGGCTATCTAATGGCTGATTTGTTCCAATAGGAGATTTTGGTTCCTTGGTTTCCCCTGTTTCTCCTTCTCCTTCACAAAAGTTGCTGGAATTCCCTTCCTGCAATAGTTCTGGAGTAGAATTTTTGATTTCTTGAAAGTCTTGCTCTTCAGTTTGACTATGCACCTCAGCAAAGGCTACAGATGGTGATCCTGTGGCCTGAAGGGAACTAGTAGGCTGTTTAGAAATGTTTTTCCTGGGGCCTACTGATGGCTGAGATTCTGTTTTCTTATAGATTTCGTCTATGAAGGTCGTTCGGCCAAGGGTCATCGGCCCCTTAGCTTTTTCAGGCTTGGGTGGGGGTTTGATATTCTTTTCTGGTCTTTTCTGCTTAGTCATGCACTCAAATGAACTACCAACTTCTATTCAAACAAAGCAAAAACAAATCTGTTAGGAAAGCGGACAGTGGAGCAGGGCTTTTACATGTTCCGCACGTAGGTTCTTACCTTCCGTTTTTAAGATCCAACTCCTCCCTAGCAGGTTCGTACACTACTCTGAAAAAGACAAATGGCTACACTCTTTCCCCGGCAACGTCGCCAAAATGTAGAGCTATAAAAAGGGTCTCTTTCACCTCTAATTACCTCACATTAATATGTCAATCAGGGAGCGTTTTGTTATTACAAAGAGTGACTCAATCCGAGGCTATCATTTGTCAGAGTAATGCTATTGTGATACGGTGTTTAAATACAAGTAAACGGATGCTTATACGTAACTAAGTCCACTTGAAAGAATAAATCACACGTTAGAGAGAAACTAGCGACTTATCGGTCAAGGTTGGCGGCGATAAACCTCCTTGGAAGCCAGTGGAAAGGAAACTAGAGCATGAACCACGAGCCCCACGAGATGCAGGAGCTAGACGAAGAATGCAAAGCTCACTCGACCTTAGATTGTCTCACCAAAACAAAAAATGCGATAAAGTAGGAGACAACAAATAAAGAATTGAACAGCAAATCTGGAATGGAACAGTAATTCTAAAATGGAACAGCAATCGAACAACTAAGTCTCGAGAGTCTTACTCTATTAACCCAAATGCACTCTTCGCAATCAATCAATCTTTCACTTTTAAGGCAAATCAAGCAAAACACACTAATGGAACAAAAATAACTATTAATAAATTATGGAACAGCTCTAGTAAATCATATACGCACACAACACGCTGAAATAGTAATCTTAATTAACAGGGATACGACTGTGCTCCCAAATAGAACAGCATTATCTCTAAATCCAACAATCATGAAGAACACTACTTCAAACGAATCTATGACATGAATGTTCAGTATAAAAGCTCTGTAACAGAGCAATAAGAATATTCGGTTAAGACTAATAACATGCAATTAACCCTGAAAGGATTAATAACTTGATGCAGAGTCAATACACGATTCTATCTGTAAAAACCTCAATGATTTAATCTTAACAGAGCATGTAATATCAACTTATAAAGCATATCAGATTACCAAATAACAACGATAAACAAACCACGCAGAAATCCAATCGTAGTGATACAGAAGCAAGTGTCCTCCGGGGCCGGCCCTTAGCCTCCAAGGGTACACCGCCTTAAGTTAATCCAGACGCAGAAATGAGAGAATCACCAAGCTTATATTAATGCATCGGACAAAAGTACAATGAACCAGTTCTCAACGAGACTCAATAATCAGAGCTGATGTTTAACAGAAAATTACATAAAAAGTCTATCCCTCAAGCTAACAGTGCTGTCCCTTTATATAAAGGTGACGGCGGAGATGTCCAAGTAACAAGATAAATAAAGAAGCGATCCCTCAGGATCAAAGATCCTGAGGGATTCGCCAAACTGTTAATCCTTCGTCTTTTCTTTTCTTTTGCGCCGAGGTGGTGTCTTCTCCTCCTTTTCCAGGCCGATTTGCTTTGATCTGCTTAGCCTTGTTTGCATTCGGTTCTCCTTCAGAGGGACAACAGTTATCTCGACTTTTTCCTTTCCTTTGGAACGACAACTCCTCGTTTTCTCCTTTTCCTGCACAGAAAATAACCATTATCAGCGGTTAAGTCTTGCATATCAATTCTCACATGTTTTGTTATAATTCCTTATTATTTTCCAAATTCATGATGCAAAAGGGTTTACAAATTCTACTAAAAAGCCACTGAAATAATCATCAAAAGCATACCTTTTTAGTACTCACAAGTATTACATTCTTCTTCTTGATATTTCCTTCTATATTCAGAGTTTGAGGAGTGGTAATTCCTGTGAATGCATTACACCATATGGTCAAACTCAATTCTTCTTCTTCTAGGGTTGGTTCTTGGTGTATATCCTCTTCTTTTGAAGTTCCTTATTCAATTTCTTCCTCCTCTTAACAATATATGTATAATAATTTCTTCTCAACACACTTATGACCTTTAGTGTATTTTCTATCACAACTGTAGAAAATCCCTTTTGCTCTTTTTTCTTCCAATTGTTGTGGTGTCAACCTTGTAGCTTGTGGAAGTCTAGGAGTAGCAACACTTCCATATTTATAGATGTGAGTGGTAAGCTTCCTTGTCGCCATAATTTTAGATTCAATTTTTATTGCCAACCTAAATGCCTTCTCCAATGAATCAGGTTCCCAAACACGAACTTCATGTTGGATGTTATCCTTTAAAGTCCCTATGAAGACATCAATCTTGTGTTCCTCTGGAATATTAGTTACCCGTATATTCAATTTTTGGAAGTCTTCATTGTGCTCCACCACTGAAGTCTTTTGTTTAAGATTTATCAATTGGCTAAAGAAGGTGTTTCTCTTTGTATCCTCATACTGTGCTATCATTTCCTCTGTAAAAATTGACCAAGTGACAATTTTTTTACGGGAGAAAATCCATCAATACCATACAAATGTATTTTGTTCTAAATGTAAAGTTGCAAAGTGTACCTTTTGTGTGTTTTTCACATTATTGAGATCAAAATATTGCTCCATCTATAGTATCCATGTTACAGGATATTTACCACCAAACTTCCTCATATCCATCTTTGGAATATGGTGGTTCTTCAATCCAACATTATATTTTATGAAATCATGATTAACATTTATTTTTTTCTCATCATGAGTTTCCTCTACTATCTTTTCGCCATTAGGAATCATTTCTTGTATCAAGTTTGAAAAACCTTCCTTCAAACCTTCCATGTCTTCCTTCAAACCTTCCATTTTTTCTTCCATACCATTATTCAAACCATCCATCATAGCTTCCACGCCTTTCTTCAAACCATCCATATTAGCTTCCATGCTTCTCTTCAAAACATCCATTTCGTTTTTTGTTTCTCTTTCTGAGAGCGAAATTTGGTGCACTTGCTCTTGTAATTTTGATATGTCATGTTGCATTTCTTCATCTTCATCAGACATAGTAGAGCCTTCTGAAGGCTTAATGGGTGTTGAATTATTTTTATGGGGAATTTTATAACCCAATACTAATATATATTCTACAATATGCCCTTGGAATCAATTCAAATTGATTCTTCAAACAAGACTTACAGAATTCAGAAAAAAATACACACCTTTTTCTTGATTTTGAAGAGCTCAATATTGAAATTGAATTGTATCTGTGATTTTGGATCTTCAATGTCTGAAATTTGGCCCTATAGTAGCACTCTAAATCTTGTTTTGAATGCCACAAGTCTGACCTGATTTGGATTCTTCAAGGTAAAGTTATGCCCAATCTCCCACAATGACCTAATTATGGACTAGTTTAGTAGAGAGAACTTGTATGGCATGCCACGTGTCACTCTTTCCTCCTTCTGCTTTGAAATTGATATATGGGAAACCAAAGTCCATGTACTTGCAGCCAATTTTTACAAAATTCAAATCCGACGCTCAGAGAGAGAGAGTTATGATGATTTTCCCATGGTCACCTCTTTGAGATGAAATTCGGGAGCCCGAAACAACCCTAACTTCCAAAGATCATATCTCAGAAAAAATTATGAACCAAGATCTGAAATTTTTACAGGAAGTTCCTCAGGATTGCGGCTTCACTCTGTAAAAATTTTAGCTTCTGAAACTTCGTAGAAAAACAGTTATAGCGCAAATTCCATGATGACTTGTTTTATGTGAAATTCAGGGGCATAAGAAAACCCTAACTTCCACAGATCATATATCCAAAAATATTGTGAACCAAGATCAGAAATGTTTACACAGAGTTCCTCAAGATTTCAGATTTTCATGGTAAAATTTTTAGCTTCTGAACCTTCGTAGAAAAAAAATTATAGCAAAAATTCCATGATTACTTGTTTGGAGCAACGAAACCCTAGAATCCAAATCTCTGATACCAAATGTTATGAAACCAACTCCAAAAATAGAAGAAAAGAGAGATCAACGCCTTAGAAATAATCCCCTTTTAGGGGGCAACCTCCAATACATTACATAAATGAACAATTCTTGGATGATACAAATAACAAAACCTCCTTTATATATATAGGAGTCCCTAGGGCCATAATCTAATCCTAGCCGACCTAACAATCATAATGTAAGGGCACAATAATAACAATATGGGGGTTATAGGGATACAACAATAACAATAAGTGGGTTACACTAACAACAATAAGGGACTATACTATTAATATAGGGACCTAACACACTGAATGAAATTTGTCACATTCATCTTCATCGTTAAACTCATCTTCATCATCATTGATCTTCACTGCTTGGATACTAGAGGATTTAGAGCCTCTATTATTTAAAAAGTCACCTTCTCTTGGGCTACCTCTTGGAGAGACCCCGTTACCTCTAGAAGTTCTAGATAGTCCATCATTAAAATTATTTATACCACGCCTTAGCCAACCAAACATAGATATACCCCTCTTATTAATCTAGTTATCCATATCCAATTCCTCTTCAACCAGATGTTTGAATTGGGCCTGCCTTCGATTACTTGGGTTTACTTAATGAAATACAAGGACGAAGAATTTAACAAATTTCAAGAATTCAAGGTTGGAGTAGAGAAACTTATAGAAAGAAGAATTAAGATATTAAGGTGTGATAATGGAGGACAATACACATGCAAGGAAATTATAACCTTTTGTAAGGAATCTGGGATTAAGAGGGAGCTGATAGTCCCATATAATCCTAAACAAAATGGAGTTACAAAACAAAATAATCATTGCATTGAAGAAAGTGTAAAATCTATGCTACATGATTGAAATTATACTATATAAAGGGAAACTAAGATGCATGGCTCTCTCACCCGCTCAACTTGACCTTTTCGTCGAATCAATTATTAAAATGCTTTAGTTGTCTTCAGGAGTGGGTGATAGAAATCATTTCAATAAACAAATTTTGAATTCCAGATTAATGTAGTTTTGGCCTCATACTAGTGAGAGGCTCTTAGCCTTGCAAGCCACCATGTATAAGAGTTTGGCTTAATTTGGAAGTTTTGGAATTTTAAACTCTTAACAGATTCCTTCGAGGAGAAATATTGAGAATTTTTTCCTTGGATCAGGATTAGCATGAATAATTACTAGCCATACTAGTGATTCAAACATGAAATACATTGAATCTACAATAACTGTGCAAATCCTAACCATGGAAAATTTTAGGGGCTAATATTCACAGGTGGACTAATATTCTGTGTTTTTTTCAAAAAAAATATTCACCAATTTCCATTTTTCTAAAAATGAATTCACCCAAATTTTATAGTATTAAATTATTTTACCTTCAAAATCTCCAATATTATATATTATCTAATATAAACTAATTAGAAATCTCAACATTCTTACAAAATTATCATCAAACATTTTAAAATTTATATATCAGGGACTAGTAAGATTCACCAACGTTTCTTAACTTTAAGATAAACATCCATCCTTAAAATTTTCCTTGATCCTAACAACTGTGTCATTGCTAATGATGGAGTTTCACATTTCATATCAACACCAATACTATTTATCTATATTAAAAATTGGACCTCCAATTGCAATTATTCCTAGTAAACATAACAAACAAGTGTTACAAATCATTCTGTGGCATTTAGATATTACTCAAGTTTGAGAGCATCTTCCCACTACAAGGTTTTGAGCTACTACCTAGCAAATTCACTTCTTTTTTTGCTATCAGTATTCTGTGAATTTATATCAATGGTGTTGTTTTTGTTTATTCTTTGTAGATTGAAATTGTTTATGTTTCTTTATGAAGAGTAAGTCAATTTTCATGCTAGGGGGAAAAGTTTTAATTATTGTTGATTGTTTATTTTAAATGATGTTGTGCTAGCATGGGCATTTGCAATAAACCGTTTCATAGAAAATGCTTGGTTATATTTAAGGTCTTCCTATCAATATTTTCATTGTAATTAAATAATATAAATTCATACTTTAAAATTTGAAGACATCATATGAATATTTTTATTCTTCTTGAACCCAAATTATTCCTATGTTTGCTATAGGAGAAAGATGAGAGTGATAATCAAGAAGTGGAAGGATCAATACCTCAAGTCAAGAGAAGGTTAAAACTGACAACTCAGCTGATGTAGCAACTAATTCCTCTAATACATGTTGCGAGTGTTCATGGAAAATAAAGTTTGGAATATGAGAATGCAACATATACTCTTGCTAAAACAACCTTGCAAGATGCATGCAAGTTGGCTTCCACCTCCAATAAAGATATGGGAAAGAAGGTTGAAAATGAAAACTTCTATGTATCTAGTTGGCTTCACTTAGAATAATCAATCAACTATATTACAATTATGATTTTTTTAGTTCTACTTGTAGTTGATATACATTCTATTGTTTTGTAATATTCGCCATCTTTATTAAGTTGTTTTTTGTATCTGAAATATGCACATTTTCCTTTTAACGTGAAGTCTTTTAAGAAATATTGTACACAATTTTTTACTTGATTGAATTTTATATCACATGGTCAAACAATATCTTTTCAGTACTAGAAGAATTTTATGAAAATCAATGAAATTCACTGCCTCATTTGGGAAGGCCTTTGGGAAGCTTCAGATACCTAAAAGATTGAATGGGAATTATGTTTTCAGCATAGAAAAAAGCTTCATGGGTGGAGCAAAAGAATTGGAAGATGAGTTCTCCAGGTAGTATTTCTTTTTGAACAACACCACTAGTTACAATGGATTGTCAATATTTATAATTGTTTATCAAGCTTCAACAAAAATCTTATCATTTTGATTATTAATCGATGGATTTTTTATTTATACTTGTTGCTCTTTCGTGAAGTTTGTGTGCTAATTATTTTGAACTAATTGAGGATCAAACATTGGTGGTATTGTTGTAATATGTTAAATTCTTGTTTGTATTGAATCAAGTATTTGTTGTAAAATATCAATCAATGTGTTATATCTTGGAAATTACAAGTATGATAAATATGGGAAAACTATTTGTGTTTTTCATTTGAATGTGCAAAACACATAAAAAATACTCTTATTTTATCTTTTCATTATAATCATCACTGATGTTTTGAATTTGAGTGATTGAGGATGGATACAGGTGTTCCCTCAAATTGGATGTTTGGTGGTGGAATTCGGTGTTGATTTTCCATTCAAGAATCATATAGCAATTGGAATATGAAAGTTACATTCCAAAATAATCTTTTTTGGGGGATTACTAGTGGTGATTGCTACATATTTTTGATGTTGGAAATTTGCTCCAAATCACAGCTAATATATTGTACCACAGGTGAGGAACACAATGGGAATGGAATTGTTTTTGAAATTTATCCACTCATATTTTAGTGATCCATAAATATAAACAAAACATTAATAATTTGATATATAGTAGTTTTATTATTCATATGTGATAATGCACCCAAATAGTAGTTCTTATCTCAAGAAATGCTCATCATACTTGGGGATTCTTGACATCATTGGTCTCTAGCCCTGGAATTATTGACTTAGCCTTCTACATTATCTGGTTATATACATGTATACGAGGCTATCCTATTATTGTATACTTTTTACTTCATTTCATTTATTCTACACTTAGATTTGAGATTTTTCTAGGAGTTTTGTTTACACTCCCACATTGTATAAGTAATAAAAAACTTGATATATTTACAATGTAACTTAGTTGGCATGATTGTGCCTAATCGTTTCTTGAATGTTGGATACTAATTTTACTAAGGTGTTATTTTTCTATGGTGGCGTTTTATTTTCTTAGTTTATACAGGTCATTTGGCCACATAGAAGCCACTATTTCCCAACTGAAGAAAACTTATTCAGTTTTCTTGCAATTATGGGGAAAAATGGCATTGACAATATTTCTTATGTTGAGGTATATATTCTATAAATCCTTTATAGTCTACTTTAGTTTATATTCCAGTGTTCATTGTCTTTCATGTCTTATACTCTATATTGTATCTTATTTACTTTTCTGAAAATGAACTCAGTATTGATGGTAAGAAGCAGGAATTGAAGAAAGAGGAGAACAATAACACTGGAGCAACAAAATGCAAATTAAAGAGAGAGAGAAGAGAATTGGTCTGGTGTTACCTATAGAAATAATATGCTGCATAAGGCACACACATAGATATTGATGGTGAAATCTTCAAAGTTGGTGAATTCACCTGCAATGCCTTGGAAACACAATGATAATGTTTTGTAGTGATGAAAAAATATTTCATGTGTAAATTATACTCCAACCAATATTAAGTTGGAAACTCATATTGTAATACTTGATATTTTATATAAATATAATTTGTGGCTGAAACTATTTATAGTTACACTTGATATTATTTAGTATTGTAATTAACATATGTAACTCTGAGTTTTCATATTAGATGAACATCTACATTGTATGCCATTTTTTAATTTAGTTGAAAAATCATACTAATTAATTTATATTGATTAATAATGAACGCATAAAATAAAGCTAAAACTACTAAACTAGTAGTTTATGTTTATTAATGATGAACACAAATAAAATGAATATACGACTATATTAGTTGCTTATAATGATTATTAATGAAAGTAAATGAAATGAATATAAACTACTAAAATAGTCATTTATATAATGAATATGAAACTACCAAAAAAGATAAATGACTACTACAAATGATAAATTTGTGATTACAAATGAAGACTAAACTTTGCACATATACGACTATCAGTAGCTAATTTACAGTATCTTATAACACAACTAAAATTTAGTCATATTTCTTTGGTCATTAATTGGTTTCAAACGATGACTAAAATTTTCATATATATGACTATTAGTAGCTAATTTATAGTATCTTATATCATGACCAAAATTTAGTCATATTTCTTAGGTCATTAATTGGTTTCAAACGATGACTAAAATTTGCATATATATGACTATTAGTAGCTAATTTACGGTATCTTATAACACAACCAACATTTTAGTCATATCTATTTGGTCATTAATTGGTTCTCTCTAGCGATCATTTAGTAATATAGTTTGGTGTATATTTGGTCATTAACTATTGCAAGTAATGACTAAATCAATAACTAAATTAATGATCAAATTTATGAGTAAATATACTACTAGACAATAAAGTTGAGACAAATAATTAATGACTAAGCTAAAAACGACTAAAACTTGATCGTGTTATAACATACTGTAAATTATCTACTATTGGTCACCAACCAAAAAAAATAGTCATCTATATGCAAATTTTAGTCATTTTTTAGTAACTAATTAGCCATTTTGTACTAGTGGTATGACTTATTTGGTTTAGGTAATTTGAGTTGAGGGTTTAACTTCAGTCATGTAGAGTGTCTCTTACATTATAGGAGCCCTGGTTGAGTTTATTTTGTGTTGTAATTAATTAACTCAGTTTAACTAGTTCTAACTGATGGGGGAACTAGTGAGAGGTCAAACAGAGGAACTTGGACTTGAACCACAACTAGTGACCAATCAGAATGATTCACTCATAAATAGATCATGCATGCCAGTTCTGAGAATGACCCAGTTGAGATTGGAGTTCAAGGGAAGTGTACTATTAGTTGTATAATCATCCAAATTGTACACGTGGTGTATGCATTCAGAGTAAGGCCCCTAATGGATTGCGCAGTATGGATTGGGAATTTCCCTAATTAATAGTGCCTAATTAACCAAGGAAATAGGGATTCTATAGGGTAGAAAATTGGTTAAGTATTGAACTAGGCTTGTCTAGGAATTAGTGAGACAAATACATATAGTACCAAGGTTTATTTGCTTTGAGAAAACCATTGTAATATTCTCATATTTTCTGAATTATGCAATATAGAGATAGCGTGGATTTAGCTATGACTTTCCTGAGGAAATATTTGTGTATTGTGTGATTGAAATTCTTTCTCTTTCATGTTTTTTTTTTTTAATTTCGCGGTCGTAATTAGTTTCTACAATTGGTAGAGTAGATTCAACAATATTGTTTTAGCATATTACAATTATTAGTTTGAATCTACATGAATTTTATACACATCTCGCAAGACATTGAGGACCGTGAGCATAGGAAACCATAAAGAAAATAATAAAAGAGGGTGGGGATCCTCTATAGACTAAATAGCCAAAATTGAGAGACAAAAAGAGGCATAAGTCTCAATAATGATATCATGGCAGGTATTAAAGACAATCCATAAACCTATGAATAACTACAACATGGGAACCAATACAACAATGAAGTGTTATTCCAGGGTTCCCATGGAGGGTAGGATCTACCATAGAAGTTACAATGTGCAAAAATACATTGTTAATGACTTCGTGGGATGGACCCTAAGAAAAGTGAAATAATGATGAAAAATGCCAATAATGCAATGAAAAAATTAGTGAAACTTGATCCTGTATACCATTTTTAGTGATATACCTCAAAGCATTGGTGAAAAAATGATTTTTTGGTTTGTATTTTAGAATTTTTATAGTTTTTTAATGGTTTTTTTTGTGGTAGAGTGTACTAATTATTAAAATTTTCTTATGACACAGATGTTTCACTCTAGAGACCTAAGGGTGGGTCCCCTTATGACTGATAGGGAGCAACTAGAGCGATGGAGCTACAAGTGGCCTAGGAGGAGATAGACGAGGAGGAAGACATAGATAGTAATAATATAATGTAAGTGCAGTGGAATTTGGAGGGGTTGATTATGGGAGCACCATTGACCTACCTGGAGGATGTTCCATGACACATGCAAAGCCACACCATTGATATTTCTAGTAATATGGGGCAACTTCTCCATCCAGTAGCCAGTCTGGCATTGTTCTATCGATCACACTATGACTCAGATGATGAGTAATGTTAGTGGGTGAATGCATGAAGATGGGTAACACTTTTGGGCCAAATGTGGCAATGAAATTTCAAAATTTTTAATCTTTTATGGAATTGAATCCCTCAAAATTCATATAAGCATTGTGAATTTTGATTTGGATTAAAAGGAAAATTTGTGGAAAATTATGTTATTGTTCTAATGATATTTAAAAAAAAAAATAGTGTCGAATAATATTTCAATTTTCCATTAAATGAAATGCTTGTCCTTGCAAATTTTCACACATCTTAAGAGGTATGTGCGTGTTCACGTAGCATAACTTACTCTTAAATGTGTAATATATATATATATGAGCATGATTGACACAGAGAGAGCTTATTTTTTCATATTAAACATTTACTTTTATTGAAAAATGATATTTTTTATCATCTTTTGAAGTTCGCAAAGTAATATTTCAATTGCATTTTTTAGACACGTGTTCGCGTAAGGTTATTTTCAATTATTTAAATAAATTTAAAAACCAACAATACCCTTTTGAATAGGACTCGTAAATGAAGATAGTGATATTTTGAAAATTTTTCATTGTGTATATTTTATGATATTGATTTTTATTCAACCTCTTTAAAATTATTAAAAAAAATTCAAGTATTATTTTTAAAAGAAATTATATGAAAAATATCATATCAATTTGAAAATGTCAAACTCATATGCCACTAGATAGAAAATTCCTTCTTGAATCCAACATGATCTACTCCGCCACCTAACGACAAAATTTCCCATAAGTATATTAGGGCACAAAATGGTGTTGCTAGAAGTCTTGTAGAAGGGGTGCTGAAATTGTGGATTTTAGGACTTCAGAGGCTCAATTGAGCACTTAAATTTTAAATTTAAATAGCTTGATCGAGGGTTTCATAAACCCTTGATCGAGCCATTTACGTGGTTAACATGGGCTCGATCGAGGCTCTATATAAAAAATTGTGAATCCCATTATTTAGATTTTAGAATCAATAAAGATCTAAAATTTAATCCATCAATAATTTAACGAAGTTGATATGATATTATTTTACTAAAAATGAAAATTCAACTTGATTTAGGATATGAACAACGTTAAAAAAATATATATATGTTATTTTGTCGAGATGCACATTGTATAGCCATATATGAGGACAATGTGTAAGTAGGATTGTCCTTGCTCAAAATATACCTTACCATATACCTTGAGTTTGAACAGATCATAAATTTACCTTCCACAAAAAATTTCACCATATTTTAAAATTCCAAATTTTATTATAATTTTTGTTACCATGGCATGTACAAACCTTATTAAATTTAATATTAATATTTAAAAATTATTATTATTATTAAATATGATATTAATATTAAAACTTAATATTAATATATTTTAATGTTAATACTATTAAATTTATTAATTTTGGAGTAATATAATATTAAATTTAGTATACTATAAAATTTGTTATATTATATTATATACTAACACAACCACATGAACAAATGTGGTTCATATACCTTGTAGGCATCAACAAAAGAGTCATACAAGCTGACTTAATATGTTAATTTTATTTAACCTACTTTTTTATATAAATCTAAAATAACAAATTATAATAGTTTTAAATTCGTAAAGTAACCATAACCTAAAGCTACCTGAAGAAATAAAACCCAAACAGTTTCAATTGGAAGACATGAAGCACTCTATCTATCTCTGATGGAGGTAGTTACTTTAATATTTTGAAAATTTTTAGATAAGATTTCCATGTAATATTATCATTTTCCCTCCACGTGAATGTACAACACACATTTGAAATTTTGCATTTTAAATATGTATTATATAAAATAATTGAATTGTTTTAGTACATCAAAATTGTATATATATATATATATATATATATATATATAAGGATAATATTTTAATTTTCAAAGTATTTTAAATTTTTTGAAATATAAAGAGAGAGGGAGAGAAGGGTAAGAGAGAGAGCGGGACACAAATATGTAGAGAGGGGTAGGAGGAGAGAGTTGAGGAGAAAGATAGGGAGCTCGAGAGATGGAGTTGGAAGAATTTCAATACATATATAGAGAGAGATAGAGAAAGGAGGAGAGAGAGACGGGTGACAAGGGAGAGGTGGAGAGAGAGTGTGTATGTTTTGGTGTGAGATAGAAAAACAAAGAAGGAGAGATGGAAAGAAGCGGGGAGGGGGGGGGGGAGAGATGGAGAGAAGGGGGGGAGATAGTAACAATTTATAGGAGAGAGGGAGAGAGAGAGAGAGATGAAGTTGGAGGGGGAGAGAGAGGTAGGTAAGAAGAAAGAAATATAGAGAGAGAAAGGTGGAGAGAGAGAGGGAGTGACAATGGAGATGGAAAGAGAGGGATAGAGGAGAGTAGGAGAAAAAATATAGAAGGGGAGACATATGGAGAGAAAGGGAAGAGAGAGAGAGGGAGAGGGAGAGGGAGGGATATATAGATAGATATGGAGAAACAATGTGTATATTTGCGGGGTGATATAGATAGATGAATAAGAAGAGACAAAGGGAGATATAAATATAGATTGAAAGGGGGGAGAGGGAAGAAGAAAGAGAGAGGAGGGAGGGAGAGATAGATAGATATGAAGGGAGAGAGTATGTGTGTCTATGGGGGTGAGATAGAGAGACAAAGAAGGAGAGATGGAGGGAGATATTGATATAGATGGAGTGGGAGAGAGAAACGTAAGACAATTGCTTGCACTAGATGCATTGATTTCAGTGTATAGATGTTTATTTCTAATCCTGTTTTATTTCTTGCATTAGATGCATTGTTTTATGTGTAGATGTTAATTTCTAATTCTATTTCATTTATTTCATTAGATGCATTATTTAATTAATGATATTAATTTATAATCTTTTCTGATTGAGATTTCAGTAGATGCATTGACTTTAGTGTAGATGTTGATTCCTAATCCTATTTGATTGCTAGCACTAAATGTATTGATTTCAGTGTAGATGTTGATTTCTAATCCTATTTTGTTTCTTGCAGCATTAGATGAATTTATTTTAGTGTAGATGTTGATTTCTAATCCTATTTGATTGTTTGCATTAGATGCATTGGTTTCCATGTAGATGTTGATTTCTCATCCTATTTGATTGCTTGCATTAGATGCATTGGTTTCAGTGAAGATGTTGATTTTTTATTTGATGTAACTAGATGTATGGTGTACATTAATTTCAAGGTAATTATTTTAACATTGAGCATTGGTTTCACTGTAGCACAAAAAAAGTATTGATGCTTATGCATTATGACTAAGCTTTCATAGATAACCTCAAATGAAATAAAATAAAATAAAACTTATATTTGTAACTTTTACTTCTCCGCATCATTTAAACAGTTAAATAGAACCTATTTTAATCATATTTGGTTTTTTAAAATTGAAAAAAACTATTCAATCACAAAGAATTTATTGAAATACTTGGATAACTCCTTGTAAATTTAGGAAATGTGATAACATTATATAAAATTATAGAAATGTTTTCATATATTATTTTTACCTATATATTAAATTTCAATATGATTGACTTATATCATGTTATGACTAAGCTCTTCTAGATAATCTCAAAATAAATAATGCTAAATAAAACCTATTTTTTGTTTACATGGCATCTTTTAAAATTGAACAAAAATTATTGCAATCATATTTGTGTTTTTTAAGTGAACCTTGAGATTAGAAATTGATTGAAATACTTAAAAAAGTTGTCCATGCAATGGTATATGGGTGGGTCACAAAAATTTTCATATATATATATATATATATATATATATATATATATATATATATATTTATATATATATATATAGATATAGATATAGATATAGATATAGATATAGATATAGATATATATAGATATATATATGAATGACTTTATAGTTAAAATAATTTATTTTTAAAATTGAATTGTAATAACATACATGTTGATTGCATTAATAGACACTCTATACAAGCCAATATGAAGCATGATTATAATTATTTCCATGTTCATTATTAAATTTATACATGATATATTTTAGTTCATTTTAAGTATCAAAGTGACTTGCATCATAACTTAAGATTGTACTTATTTTCTTAGTCTATGAAAGTGGCTATCAAAATTGAACGTATATTTTACTAATAAAAGTTATAATATATAGAATTATTTTTAAATTAGTGAAATAATTTTAATAGATCCATAAACTTCAAAAATTAATGAGCATCCATAAACAATATTAAGACAAATCCATAACCTGCAATAGTGAATACATGTATAAATAAACTATCCATATGAAAATATATACAAAATTAAAAATATCACATGAACATCCATTAACTGAAAGAGTAAGCATCCTTAAACTAAAACAATTTCCATGATGTACATCCATAAATTTTCCATATATTAAAATATACAAAGTATCTATCACATGTGAATGGGTCGTATGAAATGAGCCTGAAAATATACAAGCTATCCACTGTAAGTACCACCAGAACTCCTATGTGAGTTCTGTCGTGAAAAGTAAATGTCCATAAGGTGGTACTACAATATAACACATCCAAATTTAAACTAATTAGATCCTTATTTGTACAAAATAAACAATATGGAAATAAATGATTTTGAACCACGTTTTTAATTATATATACATGAATATACTAACCTCTATTGATTCCAAATGCAAGTCAGATAGGATGGGGGTCTGATGAATCTAGGTTTCGTGCTCCCCTGCATGTGGCCCAATCAATGGGGCTTGCAGCAATGGAATCACATAATTACCTCTAAACCTAGCATCCCACTCATGTGTCCACATAATAGCGACATTAACAACACTCTTCATATTGGCCTATGTACACAATGGCAAGGAAAAATTATAATTATTCTATAGATTAATTAGCATATATGTGTAACTTAAAAACAAAAGATGTTGAAATCTAAGGAATACTTTTTTTTACCTCGATTGTCAGTCCATGTGGTTGTACATAGTGACTCTCCTCCACATGAGTGTTATGAGGTGGAGGAGAATCCATGGAAACATGGTCTAGTGGAGGATGGCCTAACAGATCAACTGCCCCCTCGAATGACCTGATAAGCTCATCCATGTAGCTGGGTTGTGTCTACATGTTATTATGAACTTATTAAGATAAATGAAATCTAAAATGAAATATAAATTAATAAAATTAATTATGCATAATTTGACAATAAGAGTTAAAAGTTTCGTCTATATATACCTAGTTTGTGTCACGCAAACCATGCAGCCTCCAAGTGTCATGAATGGCATTACGACACATACATCCATATGTTAAATTTTGGTTAGTGGGTAAACTCACAAGAAATGAATCATCATATAAAGGCGTTGGTGTGTCATGGGGCAATGGTGGTGGTATCCTAGTCTCTCCATCCAATGCAACATGCACATTGACCAATGATTTCTACATGTTAATGGAAATAGTCTACCTGGTCTCAACACCAATATGCGACAACTCCTCTAGCTCAGTTGAAAATACCACACTTTGAGATGGTAGTGGAAAGAATCTAGGACATGGTGGTACATGCTTAAGGTCACTGCGAGCCCCCTCATGATCATATGTACGTCCCAATTCAGGTTCATAATAATGAGAACCGATATTAGTGTAATTTTACCTCATATGTAACACGAACTTTGAATATATATGCTTGAAAAAATAAACGGTGACCTCGTCATGGAGGGAGAATTGGACCCAAGCTCCAATGAATCGATCAAACACAAAAGGGTTTACATCAACATTCCTAAAATATTTTAGTGGAATCAAAACTTTATATCTAGTAGGGAAATCCGAAGGGATTTTGAACAACTCCCCATGAACATTAATGTTCTTGGTGGCCTCTTTCACATCCTCCCAAGTATGTGGGAATCTAACCTCATGCCTCTTAATCCTCTATATTGACTATAGGAGGTGGCTCTATGGGCCGAACCTCCAATATGTCTCGATCAACCTATCGATGATATCCAACATCAAAGAAAAACTACGACTAGTAGGTGAACTAATAACGATGTTACACAATTGTTGCGTGATCGATGTATATCGGTCCGTAACATCCCCCAATGTGATATAAGTTGTAGCATCATCCCATGGAGGGACCGATGTTGCAATATTATCCTTAGCTTTGTCATGTTGAGAGTATGAAAATAGTAAAAATAATTTAACATATATAATTAACAAACTAGAATCATAATAACATATATATTATATTCAAACAAATCAATTGAAGACAATTTAAAGATGTAAACACATAAAGTTTAAATTATATTTTAAAATTCGGGAGGTGTATCTAAAATAGGTGAAGAAGGTCCACTAGAGGTATCATAATGATCAAAAGAGACAGAAACATTTCCTTTCACACTTCAATTGGCGTCGCAGGCAGGATATATGAGTGGAACATGCACTCTGGGAGGGCTACATGATCTATCACGAGCTCAACCACATATAACATATCCCCTCATAGTGTGATGACTTACAGTCGGGGCGCATATATGGAATGCCTCTACATATTACATTTAATACATATAAAATAATCCAAGAAAAAAATGTTGACTAAATTATTATATATAATACATATAAACTAATCTAAGAAATAAATGTTGACTTAGAAATAATGTTGACAAGAAAACCATTTATAAACTCAAGCAGAATAGTCGAGCGTGAAGTCCTAAACTTTAGAGTCCATTTTTTTATAATTTATCAACCAAAATATTGATTTCCATGTAAACACAATCAAATGAAGTGATCAAATCTACCTTCACACTTTTTATTATTTCTAACTAGTGCATTTATTCATAGGGAATGAATATGTAAATATATATTTAAAAATCTGAAATACAATTATTTACAAAACTAGTAAAATTTCATTCCAACCAAATACTCCAATAAACTTTAAGATATTATAATGTTTGACTCTGACACATGAAATGTACTATGTGAAAGCACATGAAGACAATGTTTCTTGTACAACACACTATATAATGAAACAATATGGTACAATTTACAAAAGAGTCAAAATTCTTTTATTCAATAACCAACACTTTTCATGATGGATTTAGTGTATCTATCAATGATGCATTATTGAAACACAAACTTATATATATAGCTATATAATTATATATAGTTATATGCTAAATCATATATTTAGTTTTGTTATATATATATATATATATATATATATATATATATATATATATAGATATATATATGTATGTATATATATATATATATATATATATATATATATATATATATATAGATATATATATATATATATATATATAGATATATATATGTATATATATATATATAACTTGTTAAATAGTTATATCACTATGTTATGTTATTAGATATAATTTTTGGGATTCAACTACGTTAAGTAAGTCATTCATCTATGACCATTTCCATGAGAGGTAGTCGTAACTGACTAATTTCTCATGATTTTTGAATAGTCCACTTAGCACTCATTGCATCAGGTGATGCTCACAGGGGTGAAGAAGTGGGATTGAAACTAGTGAAATGAATCATATAGCATCAATCATCACTTCCGGGGCTTGCACCCGGTAACCAGGACTTCCCGGGAGGTCACCCATCCCAGAACTCCTCTGGCTCAAGCGCGCTTAACTGTGGAGTTTTCCCCACAATCAAGCCCACTTAGCTTGCTACCCCATTTGCAAAACCTTAGCAAGTATTGTGCCTCATGAACCATTCAATTAGAGATCCCTTTACTCTTTGTATTTTAAGTATGAGGGGTTTCCGCAGTGCATTATATTAGATATCATTTTTGGGATTCAACTGCGTTAAGTAAGTCATTCATGTATGACAATTTCCATGAGAGGTAGTCGCAATTGACTAATTTCTCATGATTTTGAATAGTCCACTTAGCACTCATTGCATCGGGTGATGCTCACAGGGGTGAAGAAGTGGGATTGAAACTAGTGAAAAGAATCACATAGCGTCAATCATCACTTCCGGGGCTTGCACCCGGTAACCAGGACTTCCCGAGAGGTCACCCATCCCAGAACTCCTCTGGCTCAAGCGCACTTAACTATGGAGTTTTCCTGATTAAGCCTTCCATTAGAG
>JAXQQM020077196.1:0-144454 GCA_034641835.2 Pinus albicaulis
GCCTCACAACCAAAAGGCTTTAAAAAAGAGTAGTTTACCTTTTTACCTGTCCTTGCTTCCTCTAGAATACCACCATCCAAGGAACTTGAAAACCTTCTGTTTATTAGATAGATAGCATTATCTACAACATCTGCCCAAAATTGTAAAGGCAATCCTGCCTGCAATCTCATGCGCCTTGCATGCTCCATAATTGTTTTGTTCATCCTTTCTGACACACCATTTTCTTTTGGTGTTCTTGGAACTGTCTTATCTCTGTGAATTCCATGCTCTGAACAGTACCTATCAAAATCTTTGCTGCAATATTCACCTCCATTGTCTGATCTGAGACACTTCAACTTCTTTCTTGTCTCAATCTCAACCAAAGCTTTCCATTTCTTGAAAGTATCAAATACATCAGATTTATTCTGAATACAATAAATCCAAGTTTATATAGTTGCACCATCAATAAAATTAACATAATAATGAGAGCCACCAAGAGATGATACCTGATCAGGTCCCCATAAATATGTATGCACAAGCTCTAATTTTTTGCTCTTCTTTTTTTTCCCAACTCTAAGAATTCTGACTCTCTTATGTTTTTCATAATTGCAATTCTCACAGAAATCCAAATCAACATTATTAAAACCTGGCAAAAAATTTCTTGAGTGAAGAATATTCATCCCTTTCTCACTCATGTGTTCGAGCCTATGATGCGACAATGCTGCATCTACTCCTTTGGAAGTTAAAGCATTAATAGAGTTAGAAATACCATTGCATAAATACAATGTACCAACCTTTTCACCTTTTGCTATTACCAACGCTCCTTTGGTGACCTTCCAAGTTTTATCTGTGAAAGTTGTCACACAACCTTCACTGCCTAACTGCCCTATTGAAATCAGGTTTTTCTTCATATATGGAACATGCCTTACCTCCTATAATAGCCATTGGTTTCCATTCTGCTGTTTTACAAGAACCTTACCCATTCCAACAATTTTATAGGGTTTATCATCACCCAAACGGACTTGTCCAAAATCTCCTTGAACATAGTCATGAAAATATTTCTTATCAGGTGTGGCATGGAATGAAGCCCCTAAATCTACTACCCAGGAATCAGTAACATTTTCGAAAGAAAGAATCAAGGCATCTTTTAACACATCACCTGTCACATTTGCTTCATGACTATTTTCTTGCTGTGCGTCTCCTTCTTTTTCCTTCAGAGATCTACAGTCTTTCTTCAGGTGTCCTTTCTTTCCACATTTCCAGCACACTATCCCCGATCTGGACTTGGATTTGCCTTTCTTTGATTTACTGCGATATCCTGAGCTCTTTCCTCTTTCCATTTTTCTTCCCCTAGACTCTGCACTCAAAGAATTACCCAATGTCTCACCAGAGCTTTTCCGTCGCATTTCCTCACTAAGGATAACACCGAAAACATCATCAAACTTTAAAGTACTAGATCTAGAGACAGAGTTACTAATGGCCATAACTAAATCATTCCAGCTTTCTGGCAATGAACATAGAAATAAAAGAGCCCTAACTTCATCATCAAATTTTACCCTTACAAAACTTAACTGACTGGTAACTGTATTAAAATCATTTAAATGGTCTGCAATAGATCCACCTTCCGACATATTCATATTAAATAAAAGTTTCATAAGAAATACCTTGTTTGAGGCCGAGGGTTTTTTCATATAGTTTTTCCAGCACCTTAATCAAACCCTCTTTTGTTGTTTCCTTTGAAATATTGAAGGCTACCGATGCTGCTAGGCACAACCATACTATTCCAAGTGCCTTTCTATCAAGAATCTCCCATTCTGCATCTGTCATAGCCATCGGCTTCTTTGTTTTTCCGCTCAATGGTAGGTACAGATATTTCTGATAAAGATAGTCTTCCATTTGCATCTTCCACAGTGGGAAGTTTTTGCCGTTAAAATTCTCAACCCTAAATTTACCATCTTCCAACATTGCTCCCACTAAAACTAGGAACCCTTCTTTCCTGCGAGTTTATCAGCCAAATAGACCTTCGGCTCCGATACCAGTTGTTAGTAAATTATATATTACATAGCAATGAAACACATAAAATATGCGGAAAACACAAGCACACTAAACACATACAACCAGAGAGACACAGATATACGTGGTTCACCCAGTTTGGGCTACGTCCACCCTGAACAACCAGTCCTTCATTTCTATTATACAACGAAATGGAGAGACACAACCTACAGCAGATTCGTTGTAATATCCTCTGTTCTCTCTCATAGTCTCCCTATCTGTTTCTTGCTTGGAGAATACACATACAATACACAGCCGCAATATAATATCCTCATACAAGCGAGGGGTTTCCTTCTAGGGAAAAAAACCTAAACTAAACATAACTTCTACCATCAGATCATCCGCCTAATGAACGGCCCAGATTGACTAGAAATTATTATACTTTTACAAGGCAATTTTACATCTATTTTTAGCTTTGGGGGCGCTGCCCCGAAAACCCCTCGCTAGGGGGGGGCTCCATAAAGTTGCAGCTGCCCCCCCTAGAGCCCCCAGGCAGCGTTTAATTACAGGCGGCATTGTTGTCCCCATTAAGGTATAGGGGTCCAACACTGTGATACAAAATAAACAAGATAATCAGGCTCCACACCAAACAATACCTTGTAAACATTGATGAAGATTTGGGAAATTGGCGTCTTGAAAATATATTAGAAGAAATGCATGCATTTCATACTCAATTTAACTGTCATGACAAACAAGAGAAGTTGGTTGAGGATGAAATCAATCAGGAAATGAAGGAAAATCCATAGGATCTCTCTAAAGGCACAAGTGATGATTCACCATATATTTTAGGTGAAGCTCAAGAAGACATTCGGCCTCAGAATCAGCCTTCACAAGAGAAAGAGAACTACTGTAGTTCTATCCAAAGAAAGCGAAAAATGCTCCTCTTTTAACTAAAGAGGAAATAAATCAGATTCTAAACATGCAGCCAGCCTCTAAACCTTCATATGAACATAACATTTCTATTTATTCTCATGCTAATCCCAGCTACCACAGATTAGAAAATGGACTTGTAGATCAATTCAAGGAGAAACAATCTGATAATCCAATATGTATGATTGGTGACATTAATTATATTTATGATTTTCCAAAGTTTGATAAGTATGATGATGGTTATATTCTCCAAACATAAGCTAATCTTGCAGTGTAGTCAGCAGTGGGTTTGTGGGAGGAAGTTCAGTTCCATCAACTTGAAAATAGTGATCAGCTAATACCTGTTAGCTATGACAGTGATGAGGAAAGTCTAGAAAAATTTGAAGTAAGTGAAGCATCTTTGCCTCTTTGTTCTACTTCATTTCATTCCATCAAAAATAACTTTCATGTGATTAGAAATCAACAGTCTTTCAGTTTTGATGTTGAGGTTGGGGGAGATAATGAACTTCTTGAACAAGTTGTTAATAAGAAGCCTTTTCCTAAAATGGTCGAGGAAATCATTTGTGACATAGAATCCTCCTTAGCTCCAGATTTGCAATCACCAAGTTCCATTGAATTTCAAATTGCAAATGAAGGCTTGGAAATTGATAATCACGGGAGAGGGGTTGTACTGCCTTCTCAAGAAGATTTATTGCCAAAGAGTGCTTCTTCTCATCAACATGATGGCCTTCACACTGAATTCATCCCACTCAATCAAAGCATATCAGGTTTTCTAGAGGACAACATTGCAATATATGATGAGGCTGACAGTACAAATGATCATGAGGAAGAGGTGGAGTTTCTTTCCCAAAAGAATCCTAAGCTTAGCTAGGTGGAGGAAGGAGTATTCCTAAATGAAGCTTATTACTCAAATCCTCTAAGCCAGGTATTATTTCAGGATCCCTTTGCTGTTTTATTAGAAACATTTGAAGAGGGAGTAAAACATGTCAGGATCAGTTTGATGCAAAGCATAAGAAACATTTTAGGAACTACTATTCGAAAACAAGTGAGGGGGGAGTGGGCTTTTGATTTTTTCAGCACACTCAAAGAGCTGAATAGAGACCACTCATGGAATCATCTATTTGATTCGTTATATTGGAAAAGAGAGTTCACCAAATGAATATATATCAAATGTATGTTAGATTAGGATAGAGAGGTATGAAAATAAGCTCAACACTACGAGCATATTTCTAGTTTTTAGTCTTAGAATGCTGATCTAAAAAAGGACACAAAAATAAAGAAAAGAAGAAAAATAGGGGAGGAAAAAGAATAGGTACAGCCCCATACCAAAAAAGAGTTTTGTTGAAAGTGTGCAAGCCTAAATGCCACTAATGTTGAAGAAAAAGAGTCTTGTTCAGTCATCTAGCCTAATCATGACTGAACATGTTTTAAATTTCTACTGATACGTTAGTGAAATAAGACTTGTAAAACCATTTAAGCTTGACTTGTCAGTAGATTAGATTAGGAAAATATGTCGGTTCCCAAAGCTTAAATTTGAACCTAAGAGAAATGAGAGGGATGCATAACCAATTCTGAATCACAACCCTCAAGTTTCTAGTTTTCACTTGTACAAAAATAAAGTATGTGTGAAGCATGTCCAAAATTCCACAGCCCATGACAAATCATATTTCTTAAAATTGGTTTTATCATGTTATAAATTTCATGTCAGTAGGTTAAAGAATAAAGTTTGTCAAACAACTTAATCTTGACAGATGAGTAGACTAGGTAGAGAATAAGAGAGTTCATTTGCCTAATATGAAATTTTGGAAGTGATAAGGGTATGATCCAAATTTATGTAGGAACACAACATAATACAGAAATAACCATAAACATAGAGATGCAATGGAAATAACGTGTCATTTCATTAATATCAAATAACAAAAATATGCTTACAGACATAATGGAGATAAAATAGCTAGGGTGCTGGTAGAAAATCTCTGAGAAGAGTTGTGGTGGCTACATATCTCCAAACTGTGTTACAATGAGGCTCGAGGGCCTATTTATTATTGAGAAACAATGGAAAAACTGAAACATCCAAAAACCTAACTCTAGAAGATGAAGCGCCAAAATTGTGGGTCCCGTTTGGGTAAATTGGTGTTTCAACTTCCCGGGGACGTAACTTTGGCATCCGATCTCTGTTTTACGCGCTCAATAGCTCATTAGAAATATATATCAGAGGAGTAAAAATTTCAATGTGAGCAACATCAATCCAAAATAGGACTGATGTTTCTCCCAGTTTTCCCAAAAAATGTCGTTTAGAGCCTCAAAATGGCTCTGGAAGTTCAGGACCCGAAAAACTGCTAAAAATAGTAAGTTGTGCTGTAACTTAAAAACTGAACAAACTAATGGTGGGGGTTCAAATGGAATAGGTGGGTGGCCATCAATATCCACTGGATCATTAAGGCCCCAAAACGACTTTGGGAGTGCAGGACCCGAAAACCTGCTAAAAATAGTAAGTGGTACTGAATGTGAAAAGTTGCAAGAATTGATGGTGTAGGTCCAAATGGATTAGGTGGGTGGCCACCGATATCCACCTAGATAATTCCTCCCTCCTTAGGAAGCAATGGTCCCCATTGCGTTGATATCCTCCCTGAGATGAAGCAAATTCTGTTGAACTGGGTATTAGATTTGTTGAAGATGTCACGGACCTGTGGGTAGACATGCTGGATGTGTTTAGTAAATTTGGTTTCTTTATTAGCCTCAGACAATTCCTGTGTGTATTCTGTATGTGTATTTGCAGGAGGTATGGCAACATCAGGCGGCGGTGCGTTGGGGGTCAGATCAATGGAGTGCTTGTCTTGACAGTGTAGAGGAACCTTTGTGAGTGAGGAGAAAATGTCCTCATATCCCTCCATGAATTTTTCCATCTGCTGTAGCTGTGCAGGGGAGCCTTTTTTCGACGTTGTGGCCACAATATTCTTCTTCCCCTATGAGCGAGTTTTAAGGAAAATGAATTTCTTGGTTTGGGAAACAATATTACTGCGTTGTTTTACAGTAGTCAAAGAGATGACATGAGGCAGTACTACCTCCGATATTCTGTACAAGTTATTTCCCAAAGTAATAATAACAACATGAGGCCTAGACTCATACACAACATGTCGCCTCCACAAGTATGGTTAGCCCAATAATACATCAGTTACATCAAGAGGATAAACATCACATAATACCTCATCCGTGAATGGCTTGATGCTATACGGAAGGCAACACTGTTGGAGGATTCGGATATCTCTCCTTGGGTGAAGCCACCCAATGGTATATGGCTCTGGGTCTGCTATGGTCAGTAGGTCGAGCCGCTTCACGACCTCTGCTGAAATGAGGTTATTTTGGCTTCCGCTATCGACAAGAAATTGCAGCAGAGAAACCTTCACCCACATTTGTGAATGGAAGAGGCACTCCCCCTCCTCTGGATCCTCTAGGTCCTCCCTTTGGATTTTGGTGGTGTCAACAATGGCACTGGGATTCGCATCAATTATCTTCTTCCCTTTTTCATTGCCTTTATCTGGTTCTGACTCAGGATCAGAAAATGCATCTGATTCGGGTGCCTTTAGTTCGGCCACCAATGAATGTTTGGCCCGACACTCATTTGTGCTGTGAGTGGGGTTGTTATGAAATTCACACCACTTCTTTGTGTCCTTCTTTTTATTTGTGGTTTTGTTATGAGTCACACCGCTTTGGCCTTGCCCCTTGTTCTTCGGTTCGGGGGCACCTTTCGGATTTGCAGATCCAAAGTCTCGCTTCTTTTGCTTAAATTTCTGCTCGATCTTGGCGGCATAGTGATATGCCATACCAAGCAATGTAATGTCGAGGAACTCCATTTCCTCTTGAATGTGTTTGTGTAGACAATCGTGGTACTTGAGCACCAAATGTCTCTCTAAATATTTAATACCAAAATTTGTGTGCAGGGTATGGAACAAATTCGTCATTTCATGCACATCTTGATCCCTTTGTTGCCACAGCGTGGTCCATTGGATGTATCTGTCCTCATAGCTCCCCATGGGGTAGTATTGTTCCTTGATGCCATCTTGGAACGAATTCCAAGTGGGTGTGGCTAAGAACAGAGAGGGTTCCCATTTGTCCTCTTGCTCACGGTAGGTTTCCCACCATTCTTTGACATGGGGGGTGGCTTTGAGGAGTGAAAAAATAATCTTTTCTTGGTCAGAGAAATCATGGACTAAGAAATACCCTTCCAGCAAATTCAACCATCTATCTACGGCATCTGCATCTATTTGGCCTTCAAATATAGGAATATCAAAGTTTACCTGTACCTTGAAGGGAATGGTGCCTCCAGAGTGGCTGTTGGATGCAGATGTGCCATAGGTGGGCAGTCATTGAAGGATTTGAGCAAAGTTATCCATCATCGCGTTCCTTTGTTTCTCGAGGGCCTCCTCGAGCAATATTTTGATAGGATCTCCTACTCCCTCGTCTTTATTTTATTCTACCATGGGAGGTCGTCGGGGTTTGCGAGGCTGATCTTGCAAGGGTTCAACCAGATCGAGCCCTAACTCCTTATACCCTGACTGCATTGGGGACATGCAAAGAAAAACAAAGAAAGAGCAGACCGCTCTAATACCACAAATCCATATTTATGCAG
This sequence comes from Pinus albicaulis, assembly GCA_034641835.2. Taxonomy (NCBI): domain Eukaryota; kingdom Viridiplantae; phylum Streptophyta; class Pinopsida; order Pinales; family Pinaceae; genus Pinus; species Pinus albicaulis. The sequence continues at coordinate 7,532 of JAXQQM020077196.1, forward strand.
GAGCACAATAGAATACAGAAATAACCATAAACATAGAGATGCAGCAGAAATAATGCATCATTTCATTAATATCAAATAACATAAATATTCTTACAGACATAGTGGAAATAAAATAGCTAGGGTGCTGGTAGCGAATCTCTGAGAAGAGATATGGTGGCTATAGACCTATGAAATGTGTTACAATGAGGCTCAAGGCCTATTTATTATTGAGAAACAATGGAAAAATTGAAACGTCCAAAAACCTAACTCTAGAAGATGAAGCGCCAAAATTGTGGGTCCCGTTTGGGTAAATTGGTGTTTCAACTTCCTAGGGACGTAACTTTGGCATCCGATCTCTATTTGATGTGCTCAATTGCTCGTTAGAAAGATATATCAGAGGAGTAAAACTTTCTATGTGAGAAACATCTATCCATGGACCCATGTTGCTCCCGATTTTCTCAAAAAAAATCGTTTAGGGCCTCAAAACAGCTCTGGAAGTTCAGGACCCGAAAAACTGCTAAAAATAGTAAGTTGTGCTGTAAGTTAAAAAATGAACGAACTAATGGTGGGGGTTAAAATAGAATAATTGGGTGGCCACCAATATCCACCTAGATCATTAAGGACCCAACACGGCTTCAGGAGTGCAGGACCCGAAAACCTGCTAAAAATAGTAAGTGGTGTTGAATGTGAAAAGTTGCAAGAATTGATGGTGTAGGTCCAAATGGATTAGGTGGGTGGCCACCGATATCCACCTGGATCAGGGTACAGTAGATAGTTTTTATGATTTCAAAAGGAGAAATTATGTCAAGGGTTTTCTAGTACAAGTGCACCCAAAAGAAGAAAAAATGTTAGGAAAAAGAAGATGAGTAGGTAGATATGATGTTGAAGCAACCATGTCTTTTCAGATTTTTGAGATCACAGCTTCAATAGAATATCAAAAAATGAAGGAAGGGAGATCTGCCAAGTACAAGTAAGGTACTGGTCTTCAAAACTAAGAGATATGAACTCTGAGGTCCAGGACACCTCCTGAAAAGGAGCTGCCCTCCCCAAGTGGAGCCACTGTTAGTCATCAGTAATTTTTACTATCTGTAGATGACTAAATATTGGTTCTAGATTTATAAAAACAAAATTCCCTAAATATTGTGAGTTTTATAAATCTCACAAACTTCATTATCCTTATAGAAAATGTTTCACTATTCTAGCATTTTTCCATTCCATGGTCACTTAGCCACACCTTCGAACTCTTCCTAAGCTTATACCTATCATTTTCAGTCTCATTCCCTACTTATAAGTTCATTGGCTCTATTTTTATCTTTCCCATAGCTCTATTTTCCATCTAGTGTTTCCCACAGCCAACTCTTTCCCATGATCCCCAAGTTCCTCAAGCATTGATGGTCTCAAAACTATCTCTGTAGGATCTTTAGATAAATCAAGTTCATTGGATTTTGAATATTCAATACAATACTTTGACAAATAGTCTTTTTTCACTTGAAGCCTCCAAAGCCAATTTTCAGTCAAGGTCAGGTCCAAGAACCCCCCACTAAGTCAATTAGGGTTTCATATGTTCCAAGGTCATCATTTACAAAGAGGACTACCATTCAGTTTCAGATTTTGCACATGAGGAATGGACAAGCTTGAGACTTTTGCAGAAGTGTTGAAATTTCCATCAATAGAAGGACTTGATGAGGTAGATGGTCTACTCCTACGTCAAGACAACTCACAACAAAAGAAAGGGAAACACTTGTTCTTATAGAGAATTAGGTTTTTTGGCTTGATTGGGCCAAAAGTGTGCCAAGCAGGGATCAAATGCAAAAATGACCATGGAGGAGGCACACCAAAAACCAAACATGAAGAAAAGTCTTTCAGAGATGATTGACAAAATATGGTAGAAAGGTGAGGCATACTAGACATAAGTGAATGAACTTGAAAGGGTTATAGAGAACCTAGAAGAAAACACTGATAATTGTCTTAAAGTAGTCTAGACACGTAGGATTTTGGGAAAGTGGCCACAGAAGGTAAAGGGTGTGAGTTCAACTCCATGCTTCAAGCAAAGGAATGATTTTGAAGATGCCACTATTTGATCAAATCCCAAACTTGTCAAAATTGATTTTTCCATGTCTAAATGAGAAAAATATGGGTTCCACCTCCAAAGGTGGAAGTAAAGGATGTTTTTAAGGCTGTTGTTGTGTCAAGGTGAATAGGTCAAATCCTCAGGATCAAAAGAAAATTAAATCTCATAACTCCAACAAATTGCCAGCCAGGGTGAAAAAGCTAAGTTTCATAGTATAAATCACACAGGATTTTGAATATGTCACTGTGCAATCATCACAAAGGTGTCAAGATCAGTTTTTCATGCCTCAAGGAACACAGAGAAAGGTCCAAATCGCCATTTCAGTCACCTGCAGAGCAACCGTGTAAGATTTTTAATGAGAAAAGGTGAAAAGTTGAGTTAACTTGATGATGAAAACCACAAAGGATTTTGAAGCTGCTATTATGTGTAATCATCACAAAATCATCAAAATTCTCTTGTAAAATCTCAAGGGAGTAAAAGCAAAGCCAAGACAGTGTTTTCAGTCACCTACAAGGCAAAAGTAAAAAATATCAGTGAAGAGGGAAAATAAGGTTTAACACAATAGGAAGTGGGTTTCAAAGACTAAATTAAACTTCTATCTACCCATCATGCCCATCTAACAATCCAAGACATTCATTGTTGCCCTGTAGATAACTAGAAATTTCAAAGGGAGAAGAAATTGTGAATTTTTAAGCCGAAATTGGGCAAAGTGTTTTAGCATTGCACCCTCAGGTTGGCGCTGCGTTCCTGGAAACATGTGCTATGCGTTTGGAAAATTTTCCCCGTGTATTTTACACAGGTGCTGCACACCTATAAAGAGGCATTACGTGCTTGGCAGGGCACTGCGCCCTTGCTCGAGTCACCCACAGCAATTGCCTATGGCGTTGCACCCTTGGCCTAGGCACTACACTCTTGGCCACGAAGGCCTCCTCAACCCTACAAACACTCAATTCAATCCAAAAATTTTCAGGATTTCTCCAAGGTTCTTCAAGGCAGTGATAGGTGGCAAGTGGATGCCCTAATCACATTTTCAAGCTTGTTGATTATTTATAATTAAAAGGAGTTGAAGCCTTAGGTGTTTAAACTATAAATCATTGTTTCAACCTCACTCCATCTTCCTATGAAGAATATCAGTTAAAACAAGGGGGATTTTCATAGCTAGGGTTGTCATCAAGTTATTTAGCCTCTCATTCATCTTAAAATACCTACACACTTACTCATTCATCTCATTCATGAGCATACTGCCATTTGACCATTCATTCATATCAGTTTCATTTGCAATTTTAAGGTTTCAAAGGAAGAGTGGTCAAAATTTCAGTGAGGGAGGGGGAAGTAACAAATCAAGCAGTGAAGAAGATGCCAATGAGTCTGAGCATTAAATCAAAGAGCAGTGAGGATGATGGCAGGTTAAAGAGCCATGAAGAATATGGTGAGAACAAGGAGGAAAAAGGCAAAGAAAACCTTGAAATCCTTGTTGAAGCTTCCCTACAGGCATCCCAAAATTCATGATCAAGAAAATTTCAAATTTTGGCAAGTTTTTGTGAATTTTGGTTTTTGATTGATTTAAAGTACCAAGGGTGTAGTGCCCCTGGCACTACACTCTTTTTTGGGGCACCTTTTTTAGGAGTGGCTTACATTTTTGGAATCCTTAGGCCAAAGGCATCATGCACACAAAATTTCAGATCATTTGGAGAAAAATTGGTCCTACAAAAGTACCAAAAACACCCAAACAATCACCTTTCTGCCCTATTTCCAGAGCTGGCACTGCGCCCTGATCAGTCTTGAGAGATTGAGTTTTTGTGAAGCGAAATTGACACCAAATGGAACACCAAAAGCTGTTTTGGAAATTAGACTTTACAAGCTTTCTATTGAGCTATCATGGAGCTCATTTGGACACATGGAAGGCCTTCAAATGTTGGTCACAAAATAGGCAATTTTCCTAGTGCAGGCGCTGCACCTTTGCCTGCAAAGTCAAAAAAACATACTTGGAGATATTTTGGAGTTATTGAGGAGCCTAAAAGTTAGTTTTTTGCCAAATTTAGGTGTTAGAAGTTATTTTTCATTTATTACATTATATATTTTGTGCCTTGGGCCTTGCATGGTATCTTTGGACAAAAATGGCATTTATGATGTATTAATGACATTTTGGAAACCCTAGTTAGGGATTTGGTCCTCCTTGCTATTTAAATACTACATTGAGGTCTCATTGTATAGGTTGGATGATTATTAGGAAGAAAATAATAGATTTGAGATTGAAGATAAATTGGCTTTGGTTTTTGTGGATGGCTTGATTTGCTTGATGATGGAGCAGGCTCACTTCCATGGTTCATGAGCATAGTTAATGGTGATGTGTTCCTTATTTAGTACTTGTTTTCTTATGTTATCATTTTGTCTCATATTTATCATGTTGTAGGACAAATATTTTATGTTAAGAAATGTTGTTTAGAGTCACCTTAGCGCTGTCTGCTTCCTATTGTTTGTATTTTTTCCTCTGTTAGGTTAGTTTAGAGAATTCTTAGTTGCTCTTTAATCCCACTTATTCTTATTTATCTTAAAGATGATTTGATAAAGCTAATGTCAAATTATTTTCATGGTTATCCCTACTCTTTGATCTAACTTAAACATTATTTTTGAGGTCTTTTACTTTGAAGTATTTCTAAATAGGTTTGGTTGAAGAGGTCTATGGTTTTCCCTGCCCTTTGTTCATCTTAAATAGTTGCTTTGAAGGACTCTATAGTCTGATTAAGGAAATAAGGTGTTTCTTGCTCTTTAATATTTACTATATGTTATATTAAATGTTTTTCTTTGCTTGAAGGTGAAATCACTAGAGGAATTACATGTTTTTTTCTCCCTATGGTTCACTGAACTGTTGCCCTAATATTTACTTGCTAGGGTTTAGTCAAAGAAGTTATTGGTATGCCCTATCTTTGGTTATTTCTTCATGCATAGTGATTTTAAAGGTCATTCTTGTTAAAGTATTTGTCAAAGGATTCTTAACTTCCCTTTGCACCTACTATGTTCATAATTTGATGTTCGATTCACTCACATAAGCTTTTAGATCCATTTGACCTTGTTAGACTTGCCTTGTGATACACCCTTGACCTATTGTTAAACTTTTCAAGACCTTCTGTAGAATCCATAGCCCAATGGTTTAAACCTCTCTCACTCTATCTATTCTACTTGTCAACCTACTCAACCAAACAACAAACAAACCCTAATACTTATAACTAGCCTAAAATCAAAACCCTAAAATCTATCAAGTTACTTCCTTTACACAAGTATAAAGAGAGCCCTCTCTCAGTCCAGGAAGGCTAGTTCCTAGGACTCCAAAGACTAGGTTGATGTTACCCATGTACATTTGGTCTTGCCAATCTAACAAATTATGGGGACCTAACAGTATTTATACTAGAACCATACAAAAATTAGTGTGTATGGAAGCTAACTCACTCCATACAAGCTGCCCAAATTCCTCCCAATGAGGTTATTTGCATTAGAATACATCAGGCAGATCCTAAACTCAGATGAAGTTAATTTCCTGTCAGCAAAGAAGAAAACTCAGTTTAAAATTAAAAATTAGATTGGTCCTTTCATTTGCAATAGTAGGAATGTTGCTCAACAAGGAGATAAGTGTTTACAAGATTTCAAGTTCAGTAATAGTTTCGAATGTCAGTATGATCCTTTGGGAGTCATCAGTAAAATAAGAATCAAATTCAAATTTACTCCTTTTGTCCATGAGTCAAAACTAGATGTTTAAAAGTATTCCAACCAATCAGAGTGGTTGGATAATACTTTTCAAGAGGTGGAGAAGTAGGTTGATACTAGTTCCATGCTGCATATTCCACCCCCACAAGACCTGAACTCAAAGAGGCCAAGAGAGGAAGGCTCTTTTTCTGTCGAAACTAGTTTTGACACCAAATCAAGTTAGTGTACAAGAAAAACGCCAAACTGAATCCAATGATTTAACAAGAAGAAATAGTTGAGACAATTGAAATCATTGATACAGACATAATGGTCAGAGATAATGAACCTCCCACTATTTCAGAGGAAACACATCATCCATTCACCTCCGGTGTTCAGATCATTCACAAACAACATAGTGCAGAGGTTTCTTCATCACACAAACCAGTGGATAAGGAGAAAGACATAATGGAGAAGTACAAAGAAATCAAATTGAAAAATGAGGCATTGAAAACTGCCGCTTATGCCAAATATTGGAAACAAACTCCTAGTGACCAAAACAGGTTACTTTCAACTTTTGATTACAAACCGGGAAGATGCAAATGACCTTTTTGTAGCCAACAGTGCAGGCTCCAAAATCATCAGAAAACTACAAGAAGAAAACCTTTGCAGTTATGGATAAAGATGTAATATTCCTAATTAGCCCAAGCTAATAGGAATATACTATTTTGTTTTCATTTTCTTGTTGCAAGAATAAGATTGTAAAGGAGGATAAATTTAACTCCTAAAACAAAAAATAAATCAATGCCCATGTGAACAAGGATAAATCTGGGCTGCCTTAATAAAACTCCCTTATGTGTGAAAGGGATTGTGAAAATTGACTGGGTCAACAGGACCAAATCCACAGCGCTGTCTAGATGCAATGTACCTCCTATATGTACAACGCAGATCTAGTTGGAGGCTACACATTTGAAAGGGGCTAAACCTTTGAGATGGTTTAGGGTTTGCGAGGCTTTCATCCTATAAATGAAAGAGGAGAGAAGCATGAGAGGGGTTGTTGAACACATTGTATTGAAAGGATTTTTCTATTTAGACACTTCTCATTATCTAGTTGTTTAGCTGAGAATAGTGCTACTTAGCACTTGGGTGTTCCTGAGTGGGAATCCCACCTCCTTCCTTGAGAGGTCTCTTGGAGGACTCTTGCATTTCTTGAACACTATAAAGCATTTGGCCAAGATCTTCTTCCAACTACAACGTAGATCCTATTGAGGGTTTAGTTGTCCTTGTAATCTGCAGCAAGTGGAGGCTAGATCTGTTTAGATCTAAGCCATTCTAGTGCCTCTTTTCAGTGGGAAAGCCTCCTATCCCCTTGGAAAGAGAGTATTGGATGAGGAGAGCTCATTTTCAGATCTTGGCATCAGGCCACATCATGCTCTAGAGCCTACAACGCAGTCCATATTCTAGAACTATGCTATTTTCAAGGAGAAAGTTGCAGGGTCTTTTGGCACTTCAAGGAGGAGAGATCTCTAGTGTTGGGAATCTGCCCTTCACTGTGGTGATCCGTAAATTACATATCTAATCCATGTTATATTCAGATCTAATTTGAACACTGATGTATTTGGTTTAGAAATTCTGAATCATTCTATAGATCAGTTTCATTAGATCTCAGATCTACTCCATGTACTACATTTTCTGCTGAAAACCCCAAGGGGCTTTTGAAGAGGAGAATCTAATATAGATCTATCTTTTTTTACACATATCTGCTATAGATCTTAATTTTAACTTACAGCTCTTTTCAACTAATAAAATAATGCTGTCAAGCTTGTATAGTCATATCATATGGTTGCAGCCTCTTATTTGGAGAAAATTTTCATGTAAAGTCTATTTCTTTCTGTTATGTAATGCAAGGGCTTCAATATAACTCTTATTTTATGTTATAAAAAAATCATATTGAGCCTCAATATTTTCCTCCTGCATATATTTGGCTGAACTGCATTATTTTCTGAGCAGTTTTGTCACATAGTGCTGCAATCCCTTCTTTGGGCAATTTCCTAGTTGTACTAGGTGTGGGAGATCTGTTTAACCCACCTAGAAAGATTTGTTTCTAATATCCTCTTGGATTTTGGTCTTAGATTATAATATATAAAGGATCCAAGGGATGATTTCAAGTTTTGTAGCATCCATTCCTAGAAAATGCATTTTTTAGACATGCCTTGCTAGCAATCCCAATTTGGGGATATTACAGTAGTATCAGAGCATCTTTCTTGGCACAACCTGCGCTTTTCTTACTGGAGAGCCAATACATATTTTCATGGAAACAAAAGGTTGATGAAGAAGTGTGGTTACAAAAAAGACACAAAAGTAAAGGGTCCAAACCATTTATCTGGAAGTTTGCATAAAGAAGAGTTTTCAAAAACTCTTTCTCAAGCTATGCATGTACTGAAAGAAGAAATCCGGGGAATGAAGAGGGAGATACATGTAGATCCCTCAGAAGGACTCTTACATCAAGAAATACCCAGTACTTCTTACCACGTCTGTGAGCATTCAACCACACAACCTAATCTGCAACGTTGGAACATGCCTACTTTCTTGTCAAAGAAAGAAGGAAAGGGAGGAACACCAAAGGAGGAATCTCTTGGTGATTATCTCCAAGAATATGAGTCTCTATCATAGGGAATCAAAGAGAATATCAATTTCCCAAAGTTTTATCAACTCAAAGAAGAAATATTCAACACCTACAGTATAAGAAGAGGGTGCCTTTAGTACACTTTGGGTAGATTCTCTCTACCTACTTTTGATGGATCACCTAAAGACTCGGCCAATTTTTGGGTAATGAAGCTTGACACATACTTTTAGCTGCATCAAGTGTCAGAAGAAGAAGCCTTGAGAGTAGCAGTGTTGCATCTTCAAGGAAAGGCTTATGCTTGGTGACTATTTGAGTCCTCTTCCTTGAAAGGGATAAACATCTCTTCTTATGCAAGATTCACTAGGAGACTAGTGACAAGATTTGAGTTGAGACATTCTGAGACTTATTGAGAAGAGAAAATCAAGCCCAAGAAATCTGAATCTCTGCATAAGTTGGAAGATTCCATGGAGTTAACTCCAGTCCTAAAAATTTTTGAGGGGGTTGAAGATCTACTGCACAATTTTTCAGAGGAAAAATCCCAACTACAACAAGATCTCTTTTCTCAAAGGGAAGACATGAGGGTTCCTTCCTCACTAAGAGATCAAGAAAAAGGATATCTTGATGATGAAGCATTCTCCCACGATGAGGAGAAGGGAGAGGAAGAGCATAGAAGATCCTCCAGTGCTGTGATAGCAGGAGGAGATCTATTTTCAGTTGGAGATGGAGATGAGGCAATGGCTTCCACTAGAGGGGTTCTTGTACCTTTGCAAGGAATTCCTAAGGATATTCCATATGGAGGACAGGAGCATCATGTGTCTTTGCTAAAAGACAATGAGACAGAAAAAAGGAGGGATCACCTAGCTGATCCACTATCAGAAAACGGGGCAAATTCTCCAATCAGAGGCACTCTTACACCACTAAGAGGGATCTCCAAGTTTTGTAAGACTTCCACACAAAAATCAGTGGTGAAATTGTGCTGTGGAAGCAAGGGAATGTTGACCCCATTTGATAAGCATGGGAGAATGAGCCATGAGGCATCACTGTCTTATGGAAAACCACCTAGGAGACCACCTAATTTAGATTTGGTGTCCCACATATTGATGCTCCTCTCATTATTCCAAGAAGGATTGGAGCATTATAATACAAGGCTACAATGCTAGGAGGCTTGGGTAAGCTCAAGGAGGAGGGAGATCTTGTTCCCTTATCATCACCATCCACTCTCATATCTGGATCTATGATATGGGAGGAGAATAATGGAAGGATCAACCTTCCAACACACACCTTTGGCATAGGGGATGCCAAGGATAAGATCAGCAATGTGACAAACATTCCTGTGGATGTATCATCAACACTGTCATTGTTGAGCAGTGTAGGTCTGTATTGGAAATCTCAACTGCTTGTAGAGTATTCCAAATATCTTCACACATGTATGGTACTTGATGACATGCTGCAACAAGAGGGATACTTAGTTCAAGGAGGGGTCATCTATCATCATGGTAGAGTCTTCTTGTCTAGAGCTTCCAAGCTCAAGCAGAAGATACTACAAGGAGCACACAAAGAGTTCTTTTTCAGCCATATGTAGTCAATGAAGATCTACACTCTAATCATGAGGAGCTTTGATTGGGAAGGATTGAAAGAGGAACTACATTAGCACTTTCAATATTGCATGAGCTATGTGGATTTGGGGCAGCCATGGGACTCTATGAAAGAGTCATTTCAGCTAGCTCTTCCTTCTTTGGAAAGGGGAGGGGGATCCATGCACAACTTCATGTGTACCAGAGACTTTGTTGGTAAAGGATATGTTCATGTAAAGCAAGTTTATTTTTATGATTGTACATGTTATTTTACCATTTGTATGCAGGCCATGGCTCCTAAAAGGAGTATGTATTATGTAAATCTCATGGCAATTGTTGGGCCACTAAAAATCCTGAATTTGGCCACTCCCTTGATGTGCAAAGGGAGATTTATTTCCATGATGGGTGCTTCCCAAAGGCACCAAATATATCTCACATTTTTTGCAATAGTGAGATGACTTAGGCAGCAAGTAAGTGGTGGGAAAACCACTTACCACATCTTGGTTTGTTGCAGGTAGGGGATGCTGTGCGTTGGTTCCACAGGTGGGACTATGATCCACCTCCATGTACACACATTTCTGTTTTTTTTTACATTTTTTTGATCCCCTATATTGATGATGTACTTGTACTTTTCATGGGGATGAATGGAGGAAGGAGGGAAGGCATGCATGTGCCCTATGGGATGAGTATAATCCCTGTACTTTTTGTCCTATATTTCAGGGAGGGCATTGGGAAAACCATGGTTGTTTCGGGTGATTAATTGTTTCCTTATGGGAGGAGTTGTTTGCATCTCATGAGAACATTGTTGGAACAAGTCATGGATGGATGGTTTGGTGATCACTTAGCTTATGAGAGAAGCTTATCCTTTGTTTGTGACACCGATGGAGGAGAAGATGAGCTGCAACACTCACCTTATCAGTTTCTTGAGGAAAAGCAACATTTTGGAGGGGAGGACTGTAATGTTCCTAATTAGCCCAAGCTAATAGGAATATACTATTTTGTTTTCATTTTCTTGTTGCAAGAATAAGATTGTAAAGGAGGATAAATTAAACTCCTAAAATAGAAAAATAAACCAATGCCCATGTGAACAAGGATAAATCCGGGCTGCCTTAATAAAATTCCCTTATGTGTGAAAGGTATTGTGACAATTGACTGGGTCAACAAGACCAAATCCACAACACTATCCAGATGCAATGTACCTCCTACATGCACAGTGCAGATCTAGTTGGAGGCTACGCATGTGAAAGGGGCTAAACCTTTGAGATGGTTTAGGGTTTTGCAAGGCTTTCATCCTATAAATGAAAGAGGAGAGCAACATGAGAGGGTTTTTTGAACACATTGTATTGAAAGGATTTGTCTGTTTAGACACTTCTAATTCTCTAGCTGTTTAGCTGAGAATAGTGTTGCTTAGCACTTGGGTGTTCCTAAGCGGGAATCCCACCTCCTTCCTTGAGAGCTCTCTTTGAGGAGTCTTGCATTTCTTGACCACTATCAGGCATTTGGCCAAGCTATTCTTCCAACTACAACACAGATCCTATTGAGGGTTTTATTTTCCTTGTAAGATATATCAAGTGGAGGCTATATCTGTACATATCTAAGCCATTATAGTGCCTCTTTTCAGTGGGAAAGCATTCTACCCCCCTGGAAAGAGAGTATTGGATGAGGAGAGCTCATTTTTAGATCTTGGCATCAGGCCAAATCATGTTGTAGAGCCTACAACATATTCCATCTTACAGAACTGTGTTACTTGCAAAGAGAAAGTTACAGGGTCTTTTGGCATTTCAAGGAGGAGAGATATCTAGTGTTGGGAATCTGCCCTTCACCGTGGTGATCCGTGGATTACAGATCTAATACATGTTCTATTCAGATATGATCTAAATAATAATTTATTTGGTTCAAAAATTCTGAATCATTCTGCAGATCAGCTGCATTAGATCTCAGATCTACTCCATGTACTACATTGTTTGCTGAAAACCCCAAGGGGATTTTGAAGAGGAGACTCTATAGTGTACAGATCTGATATGGATCTATCTTTTTGTACACATATCTGCTCTAGATCTGAAGTGTAACTTAAAACTATTTTCAGCTAATAAAATAATGTTGTCAAGCTTGTAGAGTCATATCATATGGTTGCAGCCTCTTATTTGGAGCAAATCTTCATGTAAAGTCTATTGCTTTCTATTCTATAATGAAAGGGCTTCAATATAACTCTGATTTTATATTATAAACAATCATATTGAGCCTCCATATTGGCCTCCTACATATATTTCGCTGAACTGTGTTATTTTCTGGGCAGTTTTGTCGCATAGTGTTGCAGTCCCTTCTCTGGGCAATTTCCTAGCTGTACTAGGTGTGGGAGATCGGTTTAACCCACCTAGAAAGATTTGTTTCTGATCTCCTCTTGGATTTGGGTCTTATATTATCAGATCTAAGGGATCCAAGGGATGATTTCAATTTTTGTAGCATCCATTCCTGAAAAATGTGTTTTTCAGGCATGCCTTGCTAGCAATCCCAATTTGGGGATATTACAAAAGATGTTCATCCTATAGATCAGATTGAGTTCCATAATAAAGCTATAGAAATTATCTACTCCACTATGACCAAGAAATCTATGAGTGTCCAAAAAATACAAAATTCTCTATATAATATCATAGCACAGTTAAAACTAGAGAAGGCTTCTTCACAAGCCAAAGATAATAGAATAAAATCACTTGAAGAATTGTTCATGGAGGTTGGATATGATCCAAAGAAAATCAAAGCAGTTGAATAGCTCATCAAGAAAAATAACACAAATATTGTTGCATTGAAAAAACATCTGAAATTACCTCCCGCTAAACATCCACAAACTGAAGAAGTTTTGGAGAATGAAAGTCAGAAAGATGAAATGATGAATCTCATCATTCAGTTGAAAACTCAACTGAAGGAGATGGAGAATGAAATGGATAAATTAGTGCACGAAAAGAAGGCCATCTTGGAAGCAATTACTGTTACCGCCATTCCTATACCCTCCACATCTGTTCCAGTGGCTACAGCAGTTCCAACTACTACAACAGTTCCAGTCACAATAGAAATTTCAACTACATCAACCACTACATTAGCAACAACTTCAACAGTGCCAACAACCCATCCCAATGATGAGGAAAGTAAATTGATTAAAGCCATACAGGATATGTAAATCCAAACAACTAAGATTAATAGAATTAAAGAACAAGTAAAAAATCTAGAAGATGAAAAGAAGTTGGCTCAAATCATGTATAAATCAAAAAATCGGAAACCAAATAAATTGAATGATAGGATACATAATTTAGAAAAAGAATTGACATGGAAATAGCCACTAGCCCAAGAAAAACAACAACTATGGGTCAATATCATTAACTCCGTTAATGATATTTGGCCTTCCATCAGAGTTATATTTGAGCAGAAATATTTGATAAAAGAAGCAAGTGAAGCTATTTAGAAAGTCAAAGGGGGACTTGGAAAGAAACCAGAGGATGCCACTGAGATAATTAAGTTTCTCAACTCTAAAAACAAGTAGGAGTTAGAAGAAATTGGGATAAGTGATAGAACAGAAACAATCTTAAAGGTAAAAAAGGTAATTTCCAAGAGGAACTCGATGACACAACTTGAATACAAGTGTCAAACTATGGAGCTTTCAGTGAACAGATTCATGATCAAATTTGATGTTTCGAGGCAGAAAGGTTTGCCTAATCCTTTGGTGATTAATACCAGACTAATGATGCATGAAGATTATGACAAAAATATCAGAGAAGTGGCTAAAGAACATTCCAAAAATTCCTTTATGAAAGGAATTCCTACATGCAAAGTACTCTTTCAGATTTTTGAAAATCTCTTTTACCTCCAGCATGAGGTAAATCACATCTTTATAAACAAGCCTACATTTACCAAGTACACTGAAGCAAATGATATTTATAGGAGAATGGTAAAAATTAAACATCCATATGAAGAGGTTTGGTAAATATTGTATGATTTACTGTAAAAGGTAAAAGAGAGATAGGGTTAAAGGTGAAAACATAGCAGGAATATAAAGCAGTAAAGTAAAACAAGAGTTCACAATGAAAACAAATATAGAGTTTAAATATGAATACAGTGAAAAAAAAGTAGCGTAATGGACACTCAACAGATAAAAGGTAGCCAACATGAAAGCAATAGTGAGAGAGATAAGGCAACAAAATATCAAAAAAGCAAACAACAAACCAATAAATAGGGACAATTTTCATTTAGTTACATAGGTGTCTCTATCTTCTTGCATGAAGATATTTGATTTCCCTTGAATAATTCCTAAATCAGTTTTAGATATTTTGTATTACATTTTGTATAAATACTTCAGCAATTCGAAGTATTGAGTGTGGATACTTGAACATTTCTATATTTGTAATTGATCTAAATAATTGAGGGTTTATTGCACCATTCTCAAGTCAATAGACAGGACAAGTAATAAAGGCATTACATTATAGGATTCATGTGTTGAGCTACTTCAGTGAAGTATATTTCAATTGTTCATTGTTGTTTTCTTAAGTATTCCATAAACTTGCATGTTTTTCCAAATTTAAATGTTATAACAGGAATATTATTGCAGAAATTGTTTAAGTACACTCTGTTCTATACTGTTATTCATTTTAATGTTTTCTTTTGATATCTGGATCTGAGAATCCTTAATTTCTCTCCTATCCTGATTGACCTCTTTCACCTTCCTTCATCATCTAGTTTAAGGAATCCTTAACTGCTCCTTGATCCTGATTGAAAACCACTTTACCATCCAGCCTAAAAGATTTGATTTTTCGCAGCTACCTTGTCCTGTGAACACTTCCTTTAAAACTTGATTCTGTCCTATTTTCTTGATATTTTGACTCCATAGCCCAATGGAAAATAGAGATACAAATATCCATCTAAATCATTAATTCCACCAACAAATAAAAATCAAACCCAATCAATCTTACATAACTAGCCTAAAATAAAATAAAACAACAAAGTTAAATCATTAAGAGAGAGCCCTCTCTGAGCATTAGGAAGGCTAGATCCTGATCTCAAAAGTAGGTTGATAGTTACCTCTAATATTTCTTTAAACATACATAAAAACCCTGGGAAATTTTGGAGTGATAACATATTGACGACCATACTAGGGAAATCAGTCCTCAGTTTTAAAATAAACCTTAAAGGAAACAGTTTTCCTCATCTTTTCACCTTAAGGTTGTTTTAGGGTTGTTAAAAATTATCATTGAAAATTAAAATTCTGGCTTCTAAATAAACATACTATACCAGGGCTCATCTTGATCCACAACCTGCTATAATTGTTGATGATCTTGATAGAATTTTAAGGAAAACTAAAAAATAGAAAGTCTAGAGGAAACAATAGTCAATTAATAAAAGCAAATTCACTACCTAATGAGTTATCAAGTATACAAAATATTCAATTTGATTTTTCATTTGAACATTCTTTATTTAGAACTAAATATGAAAATTCAATCTATGATATTGTAATAGATCCTGATTTTATTTAGTTCATTAAACAAAAGAAGAAAACTATACAACTTGACTTAGATCAACAGGTTCTAAAGACTTTTGACAAACTTGATGCTTTGATCTCAAATTTGATTAAAGATATTGATGACGCCAATTTTCAACAATCAGTTGAATTAGCTACCCTAGTTGCTGCTACCCCTAAGCCTTCTACAAAACCTTCAGAAACTATAAATCCATCTATATTTAGTACCACCTAATCTATTATTTACACCATAGTTCATTCCATAGAGCCATTCATCGCCAAGCTTCCTCTTCAACCTAGAGTTTTATTTCCATCTTCAAGTGTTACAAGTACATATTCAGGCACTTCAACATCATCTCCAAGTATATCTTCTAGTATTCCAAGCTCATCTGCAAGCACTTCAAGTTCATCACCAAGCACCAATAATTTACCTCCCAGCCAAGCTATAGTCTTAGCCATGGCAGCGAGATATTGCCCCTTTGGTCTTACCAGCTCAATTACATGGCATGTGTTAGGTCCCTATATTACTAGTATAGTCCCTTGTTGTTGTTAGTGTAACCCCATTATTGTTATTATTGTACCCTTGTAACCCCCATTTTGTTATTATTGTGCCCTTAAATTATTATTGTTAGGTCGGCTAGGATTACATTGTGGCCCACTAGGATTACATTATGGCCCCATGGACTCCTATATATAGAAAGGAGGTTTTGTAAATTGTATCATCCAAGAATTGTTCATTTATGTAATGTATTGGAGGTTGCCCCTCAAAGTGGCTTATTTCTAAGGCGTTCACATTCTCTTTTCTTCTATTTTTGAGCCGGTTTACACAACATTTGGTATCAGAGCTTGGGATTCTAGGGTTTCGCTGCTCCAAACAGGTCATCGTGGAATTTTCGCTATAAATTTTTTTCTACGAAGTTTCAGAAGCTGAAATGTTTAGGGTGCGAAGCTGAAATCCTGCGGAATATTGTCTAAATATTTCAGAGCTTGGTTCGTAATATTTTCGGAGATATCATCTGTGGAAGTTAGGTCTTTTTTCAAGCTCCTAAACAGGTCATCGTGGAATTTTAGCTATAAATTTTTTTATACGAAGGTTAAGAATATGAAATTCATATGGTACGAAGCTGATATCCTGAGGAAATTTGTCAAAAAATTTCAGAGCTTGGTTCGAAACATATTTGGAGATATGATCTGTGGAAGGTAGTGCTGTTTCAGGCTCCTGAATTGCATCTCAAAGAGGTGATCGTGGGAAAATTTCAATAACTCTCTCTCTGGGAAGTGGATTTGAGTGCCGTAAAAAGTGGTCACAAGTACACGGACTGTAGTTTCTTGGCTATCAATTTCAGAGACAAAGGAAGAAACAGTGACATGTGGCAAGTCCTACAAGTGTGCTCTACTGAACCAATCCAGAATTAGGTCATTGTGGGAGATTGGACACAACTTGTTCTTGGGGAATCCAAATTAAATCAGACCTGTGGCATTTGAAAGAAGCTTTAGAGGGCTACTACAGAGCTGAATTTCAGATATTTAATATTTTCAATTACAGAGATAATTAAATTTCAATATCGAGCTCCTCAAAGCAAGTAAAAGGTATCAATATTGTATTCTAAAATGGCGCCTAAAAAGAATTCAACACCCATTAAGCCTTCAGAAGGCTCTACCATGACTCATGAAGATGAAGAGTTGCAACATGATCTATTAAAATTACAAGAGCAAGTGCAAAAAATTTCACTCTCACAAAAAGCAACAAAAAATGAAATGGAAGTTTTGAAGAAAGGCGTGGAAGTGAAGATGGACGGTTTGAAGAAAGGCATGGAAGCTAAGATGGATGGCGTGGAAGTGAATATGGACGGTTTGAAGAAAGGCGTGGAAGCTAAGATGGATGGCATGGAGGCTGGCATGGAATCTAAGATGGATGACATGGAAGCTAAGATCGATGAGAAAATGGAAAACATGAAGAATTTTCTAAAAGCAGACATGGAAGGTTTGAAAAAGTTTATACAAGAAAGGTTTCCTAATGGTGAAAAGATAGTAGAAGAACCTCATGATGAGAACAAAATAAATGTTAATTTTGATTTCATAAACTCTAATTTTGGCGGGAAGAACCACCATATTCCAAAGATGGATATGAGGAAGTTTGATGGAAAGGATCTTGTAACATGGATACTACAAATGGAGCAATATTTTGATTTCCATAACGTGCAAAACACACAAAAGGTATGCATAGAAACTTTACATTTAGAACAAAATACATTTGTATGGTATCGATGGATTTGCTCCCATAAAAAAAATTTCACTTGGTCAATTTTTACGGAGGAAATGATAGCACATTATGAGGATACAAAGAGCAACACCTTCTTTAGCCAATTGATAAATCTCAAACAAAAGGGTTTAGTGGGGCAGCACATTGAGGACTTCCAAAAATTGAATATAAGGTAACTGATATTCCAGAGGAACACAGGATTGATCTCTTCATAGGCACTTTAAAGGATAACATCCAACATGAAGTTCGCGTTCTGGAACCTGATTCATTGGAGAAGGCATTCAGGTTGGCAAGAAAAGTTGAATGTAAAATTATGGCGACAAGGAAGCCTACCACCCAATTCTATAAAGAAGGAAGTGTTTCTACGCCTAGATTTCCACAACCTACAAGGTTGACACCACAACAATTGGAAGAAAAAAGAGCAAAAGGGCTTTGCTACAGTTGTGATAGCAAATACACTAAAGGTCATAAGTGTGCTGAGAAGAAATTCTTTTACATAGATTGTGAAGAAGAAGAAGAAAATGAACAAGAAGAGGATATACACCAGGAACCACCCCTAGAAGAGGAAGAAATGAATCCGACCATATCGTGTAATGCACTGGCAGGAATTACCACTCCTCAAACTCTCAAGATAGAAGGACATATAAAGAAGAAAAAGCGTAATAGTGTTGATTGATTCAGGTAGCACCCATAATTTTATTCATTATAAGGTAGCCAAGGAATTAAATTGTTTCCTATACCCAGCACCAGAATGTCAAGTGATGGTTGCAAATGGAGGAACTATAAATTTATCTAGAAAATGCCATAATATCAAGCTAACCATGGGGGAATATGTATTGACTAGTCCAATGCTTTCCATTCCTATGGGAGGTGCTGATGTTGTACTAGGAGTACAATGGTTACAATCTTTGGGGACGATAGCTTTTAATTCTCAAGAACTTTTCTTGAAATTTTTTTCAGAAGGAAAGGAAGTCGAATTACGGGGTATTGAAGGGAAGCCAGGAAGGATAATAAGCTCTAATGTCATGACAAAGCTTCTAAAGAAAGAACAACTAGGCGTAATTGCACAATTATGCTCACTAGACGTTCCGACATCAAAATCATCTATTTTGACAGATCTCCAACAAGTCTTGGACAATCATTCCAAGGTGTTTGAAACTCCCAAAGGACTCCCACCTATTCGTGATCATGATCATGCTATTCATTTGATTCCAGGAAGTGTTCCTCCAAACATCAGGCCTTATAGATATCCCTACTTCCAAAAGAGCGAAATTGAACGTATGATTGCAGAAATGTTAGAGGCGGGTATAATTCAACCTAGTCAAAGTTCTTTCTCTGCTCCCGTAGTATTGGTACACAAGAAGGATGGATCATGGCGAATGTGTCCGAATTATAGGGAGCTCAATAAGCTCACCATTAAAGACAAATTTCCCATTCCTGTGATTGATGAATTATTGGATGAATTACATGGAGCAATGTATTTTACCAAGTTGGATCTTCGTTCAGGATATCATCAAATTAGAATGAAGACTGAAGATATTCCAAAAACAGCATTTCAAACTCATGAGGGTCATTATGAATTTTTGATCATGCCTTTTGGCCTTACCAATGCACCTTCTACATTTCAAGGGTTGATGAATTCCATTTTCAAACCCTTCCTTAGAAAATTTGTGCTAGTATTTTTTGATGATATACTAATCTACAGCAGGTCTTGGAAGGATCATGCTGAACATGTTGATAGGGTGCTCAAACTATTGCAGGAGAAACAATTATATGCAAAAACATCCAAATTTTTCTTTGGAGTACAAGAGGTGGAATATCTGGGTCATATTATATCTCACGAGGGTGTTAAAGTAGACCCTAAAAAAATTAAAGCCATTAAGGAATGGAAAGTCCCCAAAACAATAAAGCAGTTGCGAGGATTTCTCGGGTTAACAGGCTATTATCGCAAGTTTGTTAAGAATTATGGGAGAATAGCAGCACCTCTAACAAAATTGTTGAAGAAAGATGCATTTTCATGGACTCCTGAAGCAACTAAGGCCTTTGAACATCTTAAAGAGGAAATGTGCCTAGCACCGGTCTTAGCTACGCCATACTTCACAAAAACCTTTATTGTGGAATGTGATGCCTCAGGAAATGGAATTGGTGTTGTTTTAATGCAGGAAGGAAGACCCATTGCTTTTGAAAGTCGTCCAATCAAAGGAAAGTATTTACAGAAACCTATTTATGAGAAGAAAATGTTAGCAATACTGCATGCACTAAAGAAATGGCGAACTTACCTAATGGGAAGACACTTCAAGGTAAAAACTGATCATGATAGTCTTAAACACTTTTTGGAACAAAGACTATCTTCAGAAGAGCAGTAAAAATGGGTCACAAAGATGTTGGGTTATGACTTTGAAATAATCTACAAAAAAGGAAAGCTAATGTTGTTGCAGATGCACTCTCAAGAAAGAATGAAGAGGTGGAAGCATTGCTTTGTGCCATTTCTATTATCCAACCAGATTGGATAACTGAAGCAAGAGATGAATGGAAGAAGGACAAAGATGTATGGACACTCATCCAAAAGTTGCAGCAAGATCCTAGTACATCCGATACATTTAGTTGGAAAAATGATTCCTTATGGTACAAAGATCGCTTATATCTTTGTAAGAATTCCCATCTAAAACAAAAGATTCTTCTGGAATTGCACACTTCTCCTTTAGGAGGACACTCGGGACTTTTAAAAACTTACCACAGGGTGAAGAAAGAATTTTTTTGGGATGGCCTTAAATCTGATATTCAAAAGTTTGTGGCGGACTTCTACAACCTTTATCCATTCCAAGTCAACGTTGGGAGGAGATTTCAATGGATTTTATCACAGGTTTACCTAAGTCTGAAGGAAAGAATGTCATCATGGTGGTAGTTGATAGACTTACCAAGTATGCACACTTTTGTGCACTATCTCATCCATTTAAAGCAAGTACAGTTGCTACTACATTTGTGGACAGAATTCAAAAGCTACATGGAAGCCCAAGGGTTATTGTGAGCGACAGAGATCCCATTTTTACGGAAAATTTTTGGACGGAGTTATTTTCTTGTTTGGGTACTCAATTAGCTCATAGCTCATCTTATCATCCTCAATCTGATGGTCAAACAGAGATAGTAAATAAATGTTTGGAAGGATATCTTCGTTGTTTTGTATCTGATAAACAAACACAATGGGTCAAGTGGTTACCTCTCGCTGAATGGTGGTATAACACTTCCTTCCATACTACAGCAAAAATGACCCCATTTATGGCACTTTATGGATATCATCCACCATCGATCACATCATCTTTAAGGGAAAATTTGAAGGTTCAAGCAGTGGAAGTTCACATCGAGCATCAGCAAGAAGTTCTCCAACTCTTAAAGGATAACCTGAATTTGGCACAAAATCGAATGAAACAACAGGCAGATCAACATCGCAGCGAGAGAAGTTTTGATGTAGGAGATTGGGTATTTTTACGACTACAACCATATAAACAAATGTCCCTCAAGCAAGCTAAGAAGGATAATAAATTATCGCTAACGTACTATGGTCATTACAAGGTGTTGCAAAAGATTGGTACTATGGCATACAAATTGGAGCTTCCTGCTTCTTCGCGAGTACATCCAGTTTTCCATGTTTCGTGCTTAAAGAAGGTTATAGGTGAAAATCTTCCAGTTCAAACAATATTGCCAGAACTTGATGAGGAAGGAAAAATCATATTGGAACCGGAAGCGGTCACGGAAACAAAAACTCGACAACTACGGAATCGATCAATTTCAGAGTATCTCATCAAGTGGAAGAACTTACCCACTGAAGATTCTACATGGGAGGATGAGAATTTTATACAGAAGCACCCGAAGCTACTCAAGTGTTGAGGACAACACTTTTTTTTGAAGGAGAGGGGCATGTTAGGTCCCTATATCACTAGTATAGCCCCTTATTATTGTTAGTGTAAACCCCTTATTGTTATTAGTGTACCCTTGTAACCCCCATTTTGTTTTTATTGTGCCCTTAAATTATTATTGTTAGGTCGGCTAGGATTACATTGTGGCCCACTAGGATTACATTATGGCCCCATGGACTCCTATATATAGAAAGGAGGTTTTGTAAATTGTATCATCCAAGAATTGTTCATTTATGTAATGTATTGGAGGTTGCCCCCTCGAAGTGGCTTATTTCTAAGGCATTCATATCTCTTTTCTTCTATTTTTGGAGCTGGTTACACAACAGCATGCCATAGGATTACCAGAGTAAAATATTTCATTCTGATAGCATTGGTCAATATACTGCACAACAACATGTAAATAAAATGACTGATTACTTTGAATTACATGAAATTGATGAAGTCGATGTACAAATGAGATTGTTTACACAACCATTAGCAGGATATGTTAAGAAATGGCTTAAATCTTTAACTATCATATTGATGATTTAGCTATTTTTCATCAATTATTTATCAATAGATGGGAAAGAAAGACAAACCCTTTACAAATATTATCTGAATATGAAAAAATTAGTAGAGCTCCTAATGAATCTGTTCAGGATTATTGTACTAGGTTCAACATCATTTACAGTGTAATTCCTGCAAATATCAAACCTTCACCAGACTTAGCTCTAATCAAATTTCCAGATGGTTTTGATATTGATATGTCCTACCAATTGAGAGAAAGAAAACCTGAAACATTAGAAAATATGCAAAGTAATGTAGTTAGTGTTGAAGCTAATTTGTTATCTAAAAGAGCTAGGATGAGAAATGAAAGAAGAGTTACCAGTAAGGATGAACCATCTAATTCAGACATTAAGATATATAGTTTAGCTAAAAGCATGGAAATAATAATGGATAGATTAGAAAATATGGAAAGAAAACCTCAGGGGGATAATCAACAAGAAGGTCCTTAAATAAGAAACCAAAATTTCAAGAAGAATCCCAATACTGGTAAATCAAGGGAAGCAACATCTGATCAATTTATTAGACCACCTTTCCAAGAAAACTATGCAGAGAGTTCACAACAAAATGATGAAGACCGGGACACCCAGATTAACTTAATGGGAATAAATGATGAAAATACTATTTTTCTTACCCAAGAAGAACATGAATTATACATGTTACAACAATTACATTTAGAATCTGGAGAGTCCTTTTAATATAAACAAGGCTATGAATCTCCAATATACGAAGTTCACAAACAATATAGCCTTAGAAGCAAGAAAAACACAGAAGCCCCTACTAAGAAAACTATCCAAACTCAAACCAAGAAAACAATATAAGCTCCTACAACAAAAGTGCTACAAATTCTCCCTAGAGAAACTCACAAAACTTCCACTCCAAAGATTGCAGCCAGTCCAAAGATTGAAGGCATTACCTCAACTAATACTCAAACATCTACTGCTGCTAAAACTTCAGCTGATACTCAAACATCAACTGCTGCTAAAACTACAACTGTCACTCAAATTGTCCCAGACAAGAAGATTGAAAGTAAAATAGTGGAAACACAAACTGAAATACCAACTATTGATAAAAAACAAAATAACATTCAAACTGCAATTCTTAAAGAGGAAATCATTCAGTTAGGAAAAAATAAAGTACCATTTAACATCCAAGTTGAGATAGCTGTTGAAGCCCCGAAAATCGGGTCTACAACAAGGGGGATACCCACCCGGTCCGGACCTTGGTTGGCAGCTCCTTTTCCGTTTGGTATAGTGGGTCCGACTGGGGATAATGGGACCAGTTTCCCAATATGTGTATGTGTGTGTTGAGAATTGATATTTCCTTTCTAAATTTTCCTAAGTGAAATGTTTTTATTCTAATTCTAATCTAATCATGCAATTATATTCTAATTAAAGAGAAATATCTAATTCTAAACTAACCTGGGATGTAATCTTTTCTTTATGCGATCTAAAATAATTTCAAATAACAATGGGTAATAAAGATCATTCAACTGTTATAAGAAAAGAATTCAATAAAGATAAACCACTTCGTATAAAAAGTTAGACGAAACAGTTGTGAAAAACATATCGCATAATAAACTATTCATATATTAAGCATAAACAAATAGCTATCACTATACAAAAGTGCCAAATGATAACTCAAGAATTCAAGCATTAATACATAAAAAATTGAACATAAATATCACTTTAACACAAAGGCAGAAATAGTTAAGAGATAAAAGTACCATTTATAACTAGTTCTACTCATGAGCTTCAAGCAATAATGACTTATCTCTTCTCAATCCAACATCCACTAAGAGTACAAAAGTGCAACATTAGTAGTAGATATTAAATGCAGATATCAATAAATCCTATTCCATTCATTCATCAAAACCTCCTCAGAGGGTGCAAAAGTGCATGTTCTGAGGACAAGGTTTTGACAAATTTCAGGACCCTTCTCTAAATGCATGAGAAGGGTTTAAATACTACTAACTAAATCTAAAAATAATTTATTACAAAAATGTAGGATACGGTTTAAATGATCATCCTCTTTTTAGGCAAAAAATAAAGCAAAACTAATACTAAATCTAAAATTAAAACTTAACAACCAACTACTTGTGAATCTGTTCTTTGAAATTGCAAGTGTTCAACATTGATTTGAGAAGAGTAGGCTGGCTGACTTCAGATTTCAACTGTTCTGTGAAAATGGAATTGGCAAGAGCTGGTGCTATATTCTCGGTAGAATTGATGATACATTTGAGAGTCATGCATTGGCTGTATGGTTTTACCAAACATGCCCAGTAAGAATCCAAATTTAACTTTGTTAATATTTTAATCGATTCTGCCTTTTCTTGAGCCTTCTGTCTCCAGTCTGTCTGTAGTTTCTGTGCTTTCGGTAGGTATCTTGGAGTAGTTTCAGAGATCAGATTTGCCTCGTGCAAATTTTCATTTATACAATCAATAATATTGCTTGCTGCTGTGACTGCTTCTTCCGCTGCTTGTTCTGCTTTCTTGATTTGTGCATCCCAATTATTAAAGAGCATTACTTTGTGATTTTCATTGATTATTGGTGCACCTGCTCTTTTCCCCTTCTCTGTTTCTTGCCAAGGTAAATAGTCAGTAAGTATTTTATCAATTAAATCATAATCATGTCGTAAGTCTACGACATGATTAGTGATTTTATCAGTTTCTTCACAATAAGAGTTTTATTGTAATATTCTTTGGCATAATATTTCCTGTTGCTGCAGTAGTTGGTCATTTAAGGAAATAGACTCTGTGATAAATTCTGTAAGCTTGGGATCATCTTTTTGCATCTCTTGCACATCCTGTAGCTTTTTATTTTTTTCAGCGAAGCTATTCTGATATCCTATCTGCATTTGTTGGAAGTCTTGCTGTAATTTTTCAAGTTGTTTCTGTGCTTCATTGTTGGCATTGGCTTGTTGCAGTTGTGGTTTCAGAACCTGTACTTGATCTTCTTTTTCATTCAATAATTTTCGTACCTCAGATGCTTTATCAATGGCTGCAGAGGCATATGCTCCTATGATCTGAGTTAATTTGGTGAGATTTCAGTTGGATCAGTAGTAGGATCTTGCCATAAGACATCTAATTGTTCTGCATCATGAGAGAGCACATTTTCCAATTTTCTTTTCTTTATTTGTCTTCTTACCACTGCCTTGTGTTGTGGACTATAGAATACATCAAGAGGAGGAATTTCCTCTATTTTGAGCATAAGTTCAGAGGATGGGGTAATGGGAATATGTTCCATTTCTGAGACATTGGTAGTTATTCCTGTGACTATATTTTTTGTTGTCTGTACATTACTCACAGGTGTCTGTGTGTTCTGTCCTTCAATATTAATCAAATAATTGAATGTCTCCCATTCCTTATCTAACTCAGTTCTGACTGATGGTTGTTGTACAATGAGAGGGAGAAGATTTAACTGTGGAGAGGTTGAAACCTGTTGCTGTAAAAGCTCCTTTGACTGGGCAGTATCCCTTACTGACCCTTCACTTTTATCATGGTCATTGTCAGACCTCTTAGAGTGTTCAGAGGTTTATTTCCCGGACTTAGACTTAGACCTTTCTGTACCTGAACTTCCACTGAGACTAATACTGGGAGTTGGTTCCCTTATGGGTTCCAAGCGTTCCAAAGGGATACTAGTTAACCTCCTTTCCCTGTATTTCTTGAATTCTTGAAATTCTGCTGGAGGAAACCGTATTTGAGCCGAATGTAGAACCTTTTTAAGTGTGCTTTTTTCTTGGAACATGTCATCAAAAAGATCATGTTCTTTAGAAAACACTCTTATCTTGACTGCAGTAGTGAAATTTTTAACAATATCATAGGGATCGAACGATCTTCTTGGAAACTTGAATAAATGTAAACATGTAATGTTTTTTACTTCTTTGAATGCATGACCAACATCAAATAATGAAAAGGCCCCACAAGCCACAGGAAATTGTGGCCAGATAGCCTTCTTTTTGTCGTTTAAATCTTTAGTCAAACCTCCTTCTCCGCAGGTTTGATAAGCAATTTCTCGTGCCATGAGTTTATCAGGAACATACAAGGGTAAAACATGAGGGGAGGCAAAACTTCCAAATACCCTAACGTATGTAAACAATTCTTCTCCAAACCATCTCGCAACAGGAATTATGTCTACCTCTGCTTCAGGAGAAAACCTTGGAGCGTCTTTATCATATAACATTCTGTACAGGGGCAACATGATTCCATGGCAAATCTTGTAAAAATAGGGAATGAACTTTGAATCCCGCAATTCTTTGTGATAAACATGAATGGGTAGGGGATCTTGAGTTGTCCATTTCCAACCCATTAAAGGAAACTTAGAAACATATGCAGATAAGTAAAAAGGGGGATAAATTCTCTGAGAAATAGTTCTTTTGGACCAATAATTTAAAATAGCTGTGGCTAAGTTGTCAGATAATATCTTAGCCCAATCCACAATAGTAGCATTAACAACAACATTCAATAATGGTAGCCATTCAAATGAAAAATTATTAATGTCTGGCTTTCCAAAAAGCCTACAGAGCATAGCAGCAGCAAAACAATACGGAGAAGTGAGAGAACCAGTGCTATACATACCGTGTTTATCATTTTTTAGTGGTTCATCTCTCCTTGACCAGTCCTTGGTGCATTCTGCCAGGTTTTCATTTTCTTTGGCAAACTTCTCCATGAACTGTTTGTTATAAGTCGCCTATGGCTCCGGAAAATGATACATCGGTCTCAAATCTTGTGGAGCAAATGAACCAATGAGTTCTTGACCCTTAGTCTTAAACTGTCTGTTTGTAATATCCATGTTGTCCAGTACCCATGTAACCATATCTGTGTATGGAAGAATTTTAGGCCTTTCTGCTATTCGGTGTAAGAATGAACAAGCTAGCTTTCTAATGGATGCATCAGAAGACCCATGTGAGCCTGCAGTAGCTGTAACCTCCATTACTCTGGGGTTCTCTTCTTCAAGTAGATTATACATGCCCTCCCAGGTAGTAATACTAGCGTCTTTGTTACAGGCAGTGTCTGTATACAAGGGAGTCATTTCTTTCTCTTCAGAACTTAGAGCCTTGTCTTTCTTTCCCATTATACTCTGAATATTGCTTTGTATAGTTCTCTGTTCTTCACTCCTGCAGTTTACGAATTAAGTGAGAATAATGATAGGAAAAAGGTGACGGGAAAGTTTTAAATGCTAAAAACATATAAAATATATCATCTTACATGAAACGGCTCATCGATCACAAAAAAACCAAATTTCATTAATGATTGACAACCAATTCATTGATTAACATTAAAGCACATAACCAAGTCTCGGTTTATGGAAAAAAAAATTCATACAATGAGCCCTAAAGATCTGCGATTTTCTTCGCAACATCGCAAATCACAACATCGCAAATCACAACATTGCATATCGCAACATCGCAAATCGCAATATCACAAATCGCAATATCTAATAATCATCTGTTAATGTATTTTCCATGATGTGCGATTTGCGATATGCGCCATCGCAATATCGCAAAATCGAAACATATAATAATCATCTGTTAATGTATTTTCCATGATGTGTGATTTGCGATATGCTCCATTGCATATCGGCATTTTGAGGATTTTCAACATAAGTGATATTTGAGGCATGCGGTGCGATGAATGTTTTTCATACGTAGTTTCGCATCGTGATCTCGCAATATTAGACTTCCACTTGCAAGGAGGTATGCATTACCTTTCTGCGATGCGATATTCCTTAAGGAATGATTTTATTCTATTCTTATAAAAAAAATTTAAGCTTTTTATATTTTTCAAGAGGTATTTTCCTAAGTTTATGATATTAAGTTTTATTGAAAAAAGAATACAAGCACTAATTAATTTTTATATTTTTTGACTAATGGCCCCCACTTATTTAGTATTATCACTAATACTAAATAAGAAGGGGGGTTGTTGCTGGCCACAACAATTGGCGATTCAGTCAGAAGAACCAGTTATCTCTGTTTTTCTTTTGAATTTTCTAAACTTTCAAAATAGAAAATTTTCCAGAAAATCAAATTTTATAATAAAAAGACAAAGTACGTTATGCTTTTATCTATCAATGATATTTCGTTTCTTCTATATTCAACTTTGACTATTTACTTCCTCAAGCTAGTCCTTGTATCTATATCAGTCATTACTTAGTTTATAAAGATAAAAACAAAGGCTTCTCTGTAAATCAGTTTTAAATATGCTCATTTGTTGTAGGTAGATCCATTGCTGCCAGCAAGCGTTTATAGCTTCGACAGGGTTACCTGTTACCCAGCAATGATCCTGTATCCTACTTAGAGAAATATACAATTTTCAAAGAGAAATCCATATCCACACTTATTGCTTTCATTTTTCTTTTTTATCCTTAAAGAACAATGTCTTGGTTTGGTAGCCAATTTATGACAGTGCCATTCACTTGATTTATAACTTTGCTGAACAAGCTGGCTCATGATGAGACCCCTCGTCTTTTGATTGCAACAATATTAAGTCATTGCCCTGTTATGGTATGTAGTATTGGAAAATTCAGCAAGCTATAATATCTATCATCATGATAAGTCGGCTCGTGATGAGACCTCTTACTCTTTAAGTTAAAGTGTATCATTGGATTATTCTTTGAACATTGTAATTTCCTAGGTGGGGAGGAAGTCATTGTTTCCTTAAGATAGTTCTGGACGACAATGGTAGAGTTTTTGGAAAGAAATTTTCTACAGATAATCTTTATTTTGTTATTGATACCTTTCATTAGACTGATATAAAACAATTTACCACTAAAAGTCGTTTTTTATCAAAATTTTCAAAGTTGAAACTAGTATCATTTCTAGGCCTAAAGCTTTTAACTGTATCTTTCAATAATAATGATCAATTTCTTAGAAGAATTCTATTTATACAAGTGAAAAAGAAAAATCTAAAAGAGAATTTGTATCTTTTTCGTGAATTCCAAATGTAACCATTAACAACTGGTTTTATTATGAAAATAAAGAAAACTAATATACAAAAATAGAAGAATGATCTCCTATGGAAAATATTTTTTGAGGATCCGTCCGTTAACAGGTAAAGACTCTCTTTTTCCTGTCAAATCCTGTAACATAAAAGTATATGGACCTATGATCTCTGCGATTTGGAAAGGACCAAGCCACATTCGTTGAAATTTCATATGTTTCCCTTTTTCCTCATGAGCCTTGTCCCATTTTAAAACTAGATCTTCGGCCTGAAAATCCTTTTTGGATATCATGTTTGAATCAAAAGAAGCTTTAACTAATGCTTGGTGATGAGCATGAGTTATTTTGGCCTGTTCTCGTTGTTCTTCTAGCTTAATTATTTCTAGCTATCTTAGTTGTAAGGAAGAAGTTGGTGCTTCATTAGTATATTGAACTAAGGCCAAAGAAGGAATTGCTAGATGAGTTAGAAGAACCACTTCTTTCCCATAAACTAAATTAAAGGGAGAAGTGCCAATGGAGGCTTTCTGTGTTATTCAATCTGCCCATAAAACATATATTAAGGACTTATGCCAATTTTTATGATTTTGATCAATGGTTCGCTTAATGATTCTGATTAAGTTTTTTTTTGTAGATTCAACTAACCCATTTCCTTGTGGATAATAATTGGCAGAGTATTTAAGTTTGAAGCCTCTCTTAAGTGAAAATTCAGTTATAACATTTCCAGAAAAATACGATGCATTATCAAACATTAAAGCAGAAGGTAAACCAAACCTGGTGATTATGAACTAATCTATGAACTCGATGATATGTTCAGCATTAACAGTCTTAAGAGGAACTGCTTCTACCCATTTAGTAAAATAATCAGTTGTTGTAATGATATACCTATGTTGCTTAGAAGAGTGAGGAACGATCTCACCTATTATGTCCAATCCCCATTGAACAAAAGGATGTTCAATGTTGGCTGGTTGTAATGGAAATGATGGTTTATTTTTTCTTCCAGCAGTGGTTTGACAAACTTGACATTTCCTTACATAGCTATGTGAGTCTTTGAATAGTGTGGGCCAGTAATAGCCTGCGCGAAGGATTTCATGTGTAGTAGTATCTCCAGCAAAATGTCCACCTGCTGGCCCATCATGAAGTTCCTGCAAGACTTTTTCAACTTCAGATTTCTCAAGACATCTAAGAAGAATAGAATCATAATTCATTCTAAAAAGAACATCATTCACAAGCTGATATTGTTTTGCCTTCAACCTTAGAGCTCTTTTCTTGGTGTAATCGAGATTTGGAGGAGCATATCCATTCTTGAGATAATATATGATATCAGCATATAATGATTCAACACCGTTTAGGCTTACCTCATACATTTGTATCTCTGTAGATGGTTTTTCAGAAATAAGCGATGCTCCTGCTAGTATTTTGCAAAAGCCTTGACCTCTTACAATACTTTTTGGTTTGATTTCTACATCATATTCTTGTAAGGCAGTAATCCAATTGGCTCTTTTCTCACCCACATCTTTCTGTACTAAGAGATTTCTTATCGCTGGAAACGGTACTATGATTTTTGTATGGGTTTTAAGTAGAAAGGGTCTGAAATATTTAATTTCTTTGAAAACAACATAAGCTTGTTTCTCTACATCTGAATAATTCAACTCAGCCCCCTGTAAATTTGAACTGAAAAAAGAAATTGGGGCTTCTTCCTTGTCTTGATTTGCTTGAGTGAGTATCGCAGCATATGATTTATCAAAGGCAAATGTATACAAAATAAAAGGATCGGAAAAATTTGGAGTTGCTAAATATAGAGCATTAACAATTGCTTGTTTGATCAGATTGAATGCCTCATATTCATTTTGGTCCCATTTGAAGTTTGAATTCTTTTTAATCATTGCTTGTATAGGAGATACAATTCTTGAAAAATCTGACACAAATCTCTTCACAAAATTAATCTGACAAAGGAAATATTGCATAGATTTCCTGTTGTGAGGTAAGGGTATTTCAAAAATCTCCTTGATTCTATTAGGATCAATATGAATTCCAGATTTTGATACTATGAATCCAATAATTTTTCCTTCACTTAATGCAAAAAAGGATTTTTTTGGGTTAATTGACATTCCACACCTTTGACAACGTTGGAAGATTTTTTTTAAATATCTAAGATGATTGCCTCGTTTCTTGGAATATAGAGTTATATCATCCAAATAAATTACCACTCATTTGTTAACTAATCCCTTGAAAGTGATGTCCATTGCTTTTTGAAATGTGGCACCAGCGTTGATCAGACCAAAAGGCATCTTATGATATGCATAAGTGCCCCATTTGGTTCTGAATGTGGTTTTAAATTGGTCATCAGGATGAACCAACACTTGGTTGTAGCCAGAGAAACCATCTAAGAAAGACATTAATTCTGATCATGCAACTGCCTGCAATATTTGCTCCATAGGAGGCAAAGGAAAATTATATTTTTGGCAAGCTTTGTTAAGAATTCTAAAGTCAATGCAAATTATAATGTCTTCGTTCTTCTTTCTAACAGGAACCATATTGGAAACCCATTTAGAATGTTGAATGGGAAAAATAATCTTGGCTTTCAATAACTTATTGAGCTCAGATTTGATCTTGTTTTCTAGATTGGGATGGATCTTTCTCAGCTTTTTTTGGACAGGTTTTTCATCATTTATCATTGGGATAGTATGTTGGATGATAGAAGTGTCATAAGTTTTGAGTTCATCGTAGTTCCAAGAAAAGACACTTTTGTATTATTTCAAGAGACGAACATACGCTCATTTTTCTTTAGGAGCTAGGCCGAGGCATAGGTTGATATTCTGTGGTTTGGTATCAGTTCCTAGATTTACTAATTCATAATTCAAAGTTGAACTTTGCAGTTTTGAATTGGTATATCTTTTGAATCGATCTTTCAAATCATAAAGGTCTTCTAACTTGACAACTGACTTTGGCATAGCATTATTAGTGCTATCTTGTTGCAATTGTCTGTCATGTTGGTCCTCATCAATTATCGGATTGGTGTAAGATCCTTCAGATGTGAGGAAGCTTACAATATCAGGATCATCATTGAAAATCCTCCAATTGGTAATGTTATCAGGAATCGAGGGTCTAAAGATTAATTCGATTGAAAATCGATCAGGGCTGTAGTCTTCTGAAGGAATGAGTTTGGAAGCTACGTTAGCTAGAAGGTCTGAACTAGCATTCTGGATTTTGGGAATTGATGAAATATTAAATGCTATAAAGTGTTCAGTCAGATCTTGAACTAAATATTGATAATGCTTTAAATGACTTGATAAACAATGTATAGTATTATGTACCTATTTGATTACAATTTCAGAATCTCCGAAAACTTGTAGATATTTGATGTCTAATCCGATTGCTTTGTATAATCCTTGGACTAAAGCCTCATATTCTGCGGTATTATTGGTGCAATAGAACTCGATTCTGCAAGATAGCATAATTTTGTTTCTCTCTGGACTAACCAACATGCATCCTGCTCCTGCTCCTTCATTAGAATTAGAACATCAAAAAATAACTTCCAAAATAAATATTTATTTACAGGAGTATCTACAAAATTAATGCATTTAGAACTATCCGTTTGGGAAAAAATTTCTATTTGAGATAAAACAAAATGTTCTAAGTAAGCTGAAGTATGAGCATTAAAATTTCCTAAGAAAGAATCAACTGAATAGTTGCCAATGATATTATTGTTGTATGCAACTGGTTCATTTTCTCCTTCCAGTTTTGTTACTATGTATTTCTGATGTTTTTCATGCTCAACCTTTATCTGATTTGGTTTAACATTGTAAGGAAGCCACATGTGCGACCAATCAGTTGCAAAATATCCATGAAGTTTTTCTGACCAATCTCTGCTAAGAATTAAGCCATAAAATTTTGGAATATCTGCAACTAAAATGTCGATAACTTGACATACCTTTGGATTAGATGACAACCTTATGGTAACCTGATTTAATTCACCAATCACTTCAACTTGCGATCGATCTAGCTGGACTATGCGCACAACAGATTTTTGTGGTTGAATATTCAACTTTGCACATATTGATTTTGGTAGAATATTAGATGAAGCTCCAGAATCAACTAAACAATTATGCAAATTTTTATTGAAAACTTCGTAAGTAAGAAGAAAAGGAGGAGTATGAGATCTCGACCTTCCGACAATTAAAGCAATATTTTCTAGATCAACTTTACTAATCGCATTAGTTGGAGGTCTTCCCATCTCGTTGGAAGCTTGAGAAATTACAGGATTGGGCAAAGGTTTTTCTGGTATAGCATGTAATTCTTTCAAAAGTGCCTTTTGCTGGTGTTTTAACTTGCTCAATTCATAAAAAGTGATGTTAACCCTAGTTTTCTTCATGTCTTCTATGATATTATACTCCATTTCATCCGAAACCATCAGTGTTTTTGATGGAGTTGATGAATCTGTTTGGACTGGGCTAGTTTGAGTTGCTTTGGACATCATTTTCTTGGTTGCAACTTTATCCTTAGTCATTGAGCTTGCGCTCTTTGGATTAGGAGTAGGTTGAGGAGGATCAAGTTGATTTCTACTGCGAGTGCTAACCGGGGATGCTTCTTGATCTTCCTCATCTGGGAGGATGAAATCCCACATACCTTGTACCTCTACAACTTCTTCTTCATCTTTAGTTTCTTCAGTAGCAGTCTCCTCTTCTTCTTTTTCTGATTCAGCACTTGTGATAGCATTTGGTGGTTTTGAATCAGTTGAAGGGTTTCTTCTATAAGGCTTGAAAGACTTTTTAGAAGATGT
The DNA here is from genome assembly GCA_034641835.2 of Pinus albicaulis. Classification (NCBI taxonomy): domain Eukaryota; kingdom Viridiplantae; phylum Streptophyta; class Pinopsida; order Pinales; family Pinaceae; genus Pinus; species Pinus albicaulis. The sequence continues at coordinate 41,400 of JAXQQM020077196.1, forward strand.
TTCTGCTACTTGTTTCTTAATGTCAACCATTTCGTTGGACATGGTTTTCAAAACTTTCTGCAATCCTTCTAAATCGAATGGATCTTTCGATTTTTTTTCTTGGGATCTTCCTTAAAAGTAACATTTTTGGATTTTCGTTCCTCTATCGCATTTTTATTTTCTAGAGCAATGATACGTTTCTCTACTGCTATTGCTTCCTTCATATTTTCAGCTAAAGTTGTTTTGTTAGACCTATCAATGAGGATTGCTATATTTGATGGTAAAGCAGAGATGTACCATTCACTTTGCACTTCTTCTCTAGGCTTGGAAGCAGTAGGAATTTTATTTAACAGTTTATTGAAACGTGAATTAAAATCCTTGATAGGCTCTTTTGACTCAGCTCTAATATTAGAAAAGTCATTGATCAGTGTCGCTGTAGACCTTTCATCACCAAAATTAGTCAAAAATTGATCTTGAAAAATATCCCAACTAGTAATAGATCCAGACGGTAACGAGAAATACCATGATCCGGCTGCTCCTTGTAAAGTATAGGGAAAAAGTCGGATGAGAGCATCTTCATTAGTAACTCCTTTGAGATTTATGGACAACATAAAGTTATTTATATGCTCTTCCGCTAGCATCCCTACTCCAGGATTAAACTTAGGCAGCCATTTTTTAGGATGGGCCAGTATTTGACTCAAGGGTGCAGGCATTAAAACTGCCCCTAGGTTATTCCATGGAGAGGCCATCGCTGAACTACCAACAAAGGGAAGTGTAGAAGATGATCCCTGCGGTTGGGAAGATGAGGATATTATGATTCCAAATGTTTGAGAAGGGGATGTGGAAGTTCCAGTGGACTGACAAACGATGGTATGAAGTGGAGGGGTGGATGGTCGACTGCGCAGTGAAAAGGTTGAGATGGATGATGATGATGAAAGAGTATCACTATTGGATCCTTTAGGTGATTTCCTTGCTCTCTTCCTTGTAGGTAGAGGTAAATCATTTGGCTGAATGCCAAGCTTTTCGCTCTGTAATTTGGTAAGAGGATGAGCAGGATTATATTGTGAAGTCACACTGCCTTGAGATTTATCAGATCTTTGAGGTGATATTGAAAATCACTGAAGTTTATGAATCAAATATTCAACTTCAGGAGGTTCAATGGCAGATCCTTCTGAAAAGTCAGGGTTTGTGGCAGTGGCTGTTGTTCTTTCGACTTCTAGCTCTAGATTTAAAAATTCTATGTGCGATGGAGAAGTCGGGGGAGATGGTGAGGGCGATTTACTCTCAGAATGGTATTTGGATTTTTACTTACTTTCCATTCATAGTTTGGCCCCTCCTTCTAGCGCAAAATATGTTGAAGCCCCGAAAATCGGGTCTACAACAAGGGGGATACCCACCCGGTCTGGACCTTGGTTGGTAGCTCCTTTTCCGTTTGGTATAATGGGTCCGACTGGGGATAATGGGACCAATTTCCCAATATGTGTATGTGTATGTTGAGAATTGATATTTCCTTTCTAAAATTTCCTAAGTGAAATTTTTTTATTCTAATTCTAATCTAATCATGCAATTATATTCTAATTAAACAGAAATATCTAATTCTAAACTAACCCTGGATGTAATATTTTCTTTATGCGATCTAAAATAATTTCAAATAACAATTGGTAATAAAGATCATTCAACTGTTATAAGAAAATAATTCAATAAAGATAAACCACTTCGTATAAAAAGTTAGAAGAAACAGTTGTGAAAAACATATCGCATAATAATATATTCATATATTAAGCATAAACAAATAGCTATCACTATAAAAAAGTGCCAAATGATAACTCAAGCATTTAAGCATTAATACATAAACAACTGAACATAAATATCACTTTAACACAAAGGTAGAAATAGTTAAGAGATAAAAGTACCATTTATAACTAGTTCTACTCATGAGCTTCAAGAAATAATGACTTATCTCTTCTTAATCCAAAGTCCACTAAGAGTACAAAAGTGAAACATCAGTATTATATATTAAACGCAGATATCAATAAATCATGTTCCATTCATTCATCAAAACCTCCTCAGAGGGTGAAAAATTCCATGTTCTGAGGACAAGTTTTTGACAAATTTCAGGACCCTTCTCTAAATGCATGAGAAGGGTTTAAATACTACTAACTAAATCTAAAAATAATTTATAACAAAAATGTAGGATACAGTTTAAATGACCATCCTCTTTTTAGGCAAAAATAAAGCAAAAATAATACTAAATCTAAAATTAAAACTTAACAACTAACTACTTTTGAATCTGTTCTTTGAAATTGCAAGTATTCAACATTGATTTGAGTAGAGTAGGCTAGCCAACTTTAGACTTTAACTGTCCTGTGAAAACAGAATTGGAAAGAGCTGGCGCTATCTTCCCGGAAAAATTGATGATACATTTGAGAGTCATGCATTGGCTATGTGGTTTTACCAAACATGCCTAGTAATAATCCCAATTTAACTTTGTTAATCTTTTAATCGATTCTACCTTTTCTTGAGCCTTCTGTCTCCAGTCTGTCTTTAGTTGCTGTGCTTTTGGTAGGTATCCCAGAGTATTTTCAGAGATCAGATTTGCCTCGTGCAAATTTTAATTTATACAATCAATAATATTGCTTGCTGCTGTGACTACTTCTTCCGCTACTTGCTCTGCTTTCTTGATTTGTGCATCCCAATTATTAAAGAGAATTACTTTGTGATAGACATTGATTATTGGTGCCCCTGCTCTTTTCCCTTCCTCTGTTTCTTGCCAAGCTAAATAGTCATTAACTCTTTTATCAATTAAATCATAATCATGTCGTAAGTCTACGACATGATTAGTGATTTTATCACTTTCTTCACAATAAGAGTTCCATTGTAATATTCTTTGGCATAATATTTCCTGTTGCTGCAGTAGTTGGTCATTTAAGGAAATAGACTCTGTGATAAATTATGTAAGCTTGGGATCATCTTTGTGCATCTATTGCACATCCTGTAGCTATTTTTCTTTTTCAGCCAAGCTATTCTGATATCCTATCTGCATTTGTTGGAAGTCTTGTTGTAATTTTTCAAGTTGTTTCTGTGCTTCATTGTTGGCGTTGGCTTGTTGCAATTGTTGTTGCAGAACCTGTACTTGATCTTATTTTTCATTCAATAATTGTCGTACCTCAGATGCTTTATCAATGGCTACAGAGGCATATGCTCCTGTGATCTGAGATAATTTGGTAAGATTTTCAATTGGATTAGTAGTAGGATCTTGCCATAAGACATCTAATTGTTCTGCATCATGAGAGAGCACATTTTCCAATTTTCTTTTCTTTCTTTGTCTTCTTACCACTGCCTTGTGTTGTGGACTATATAATACATCAAGAGGAGGAATTTCCTTTATTTTGAGCATAATTTCAGAGGATGGGGTAGTGGGAATATGTTCCGTTTCTGAGACATTTCTAGTTATTCCTGTGACTATATTTTTTGTTGTTTGTACATTACTCACAAGTGTATGTGTGTTCTGTCCTTCAATATTAATGAAATCATTGAATGTCTCCTATTCCTTCTCTAACTCAGTTTTGACTGATGGTTGTTGTACAATGAGAGGGGGAAGATTTAACTGTGGAGAGGTTGAAACCTGTTGCTGTGAAAGCTCCTTTGACTGGGCAGTATCCCTCACTGACCCTTCACTTTTATCATGATCATTGTTAGACCTCTTAGAGTGTTCAGAGGTTTCTTTCCCAGACTTAGACTTAGATCTATCTATACCTGAACTTCCACTGAGATTGATACTGGGAGTTGGTTCCCTTACGGGTTCCAAACGTAATTTATCCAAAGGAATAGTAGTCAACCTCCTTTCTCTGTATATCTTGAATTCTTGAAATTATGCTAGAGGAAACCGTATTTGAGCCGAATGTAGAACCTCTCTAAGTGTGCTTTTTTCTTGGAACATGTCATCAAAAATATCATCTTCTTTAGAAAACACTCTTATTTTGACTGCAGTAGTGAAATTTTTAACAATATCATAGGGGTCGAATGGTCTTCTTGGAAATTTGAACAAATGTAAACATGTAATATTGTTTAATTCTTTGAATGCATGACCAATATCAAATAATGAAAAGTACCCACAGGCCACAGGAAATTGTGGCCAGATAGCCTTCTTTTTGTCCTTCAAATCTTTTGTCAAACCTCCTTCTCTGCAGGTTTGATAAGCAATTTCTCGCGCCATGAGTTTGTTAGGGACATACAAAGTTAAAACATGAGGGGAAGCAAAACTTCCAAATACCCTAACATATGTAAACAATTCTTCTCCAAACCATCTCACAACAGGAAGTATGTCTACCTCTGCTTCAGGATAAAACCTTGGAGCATCTTTATCATATAAAATTCTGTACAGGGGAAACATGATTCCATGGCAAATCTTGTAAAAATAGGGAATGAACTTTGAATCCCATAATTCTTTGCGATAAACATGAATGGGTAGGGGATCTTGAGTTGTCCATTTCCAACCCATTAAAGGAAACTTAGAAACATAACAGATTGAATCCATTACATAAGAAAATAAGTAAAAAGGGGGATAAATTCTCTGAGAAACAGTTCTTTTGGACCGATAATTCAAAATATCTATGGCTAAGTTGTCAGATAATATCTTAGCCCAATCCACAATATAGCATTAACAACAGCATTCAATAATGGTAGCCATTCAGATGAAAACTTATTAATGTCTTGCTTTCCAAAAATCCTACAGAGCATAGCAGCAGAAAAATAATACGGAGAAATGAGTGAACCAGTACTATACATACCGTGTTTATCCTTTTTTAGTGATTCGTCTCTCCTTGACCAGTCCTTGGTGCATTCTACCAGGTTTTCATTTTCTTTGGTAAACTTCTCCATGAACTGTTTGTTATAAGTTGCCTGTGGCTCTGGAAAATGACACATGAGTCTCAAATCTTGTGGAGTAAATGAACCAATGAGTTCTTGACCCTTAGTCTTAAACTTTCTGTTTGTAATATTTGTGCTATCCAGTACCCATTTAACCATGTTCGTGTATGGAAGTATTTTAGGCCTCGCTACTATCCGGTGCAAAAATGAACAGGCTAGCTCTGTAATAGACGCTTCAGATGATCCATGTGAGCCTGCAGTGGCTGTAACCTCCATTACTCTAGGGTTCTCTTCCTCAAATAGATTATACATGCCCTCCCAAGTAGTAATACCAACGTCTTTGTTACAGGCAGTGTCTGTATACAAGGGAGTCATTTCTTTCTCTTCAGAACTCAGAGCCTTGTCTTTCTTTCCCATTATACTCTGAATATTGTTTTGTATAGTTGTCTGTTCTTCGCTCCTGCAGTTTACAAATTAAGTGAGAATAATGATAGGAAAAAGGTGACGGGAAAATTTTAAATGCTGAAGACGTATAAAATATACCACCTTACGTGAAACGACTCTTCGATCACAACAAAACCAAATTTCATTAATGATTGACAACCAATTCATTGATTAACATTAAAGCGCATAACGGGGTCTCGATTTATGGAGAAAGCTTCTTCGTACAACGAGCCATAAGGACCTGCGATAAGGTGATCTACGATTTGTTTCGTAATATCACAGATCGCAGTATCGCACATTGCAATATCGCACACTGCCACATCGCAATATCACTTTATCGCAACATCGCAATATCGCAACATGTGATAATCATCCATTAACATATTTTTGCGACATGCGATTTGCGATATGTGCCATCGCATATCGGTGATTTTGAGGTTTTTAGCGTAAGTGATATTTGAGTCATGCGATGCGATGAATATTTTTCATGCATAGTTTCGCATCGTAATTTTAGAATTCTGCTTGTAAAGAGATATTCATTACTTTTATGTGATGTGATATATCTTATCATAAAACTTAAGCTTTTTTAGATTTTTCAAGAGGTATTTTCCTAAGTTTATGATATTAAGTTTTATTGAACAAAGAATACAAGCACTAATTTATTTTTTAGATTTTTTGACTAAGGGTCCCCTCTTATTTAGTATTATCACTAATACTAAATAAGAAGGGGGGTTGTTGCTGGCCACAACAATAACCAAATTGAAAATACCAGTTCCCTTAACAAAGCTGGTGAAAATTGATTTATACAAATAACAAATCACTGAAACACTGAACATAGGAGAGGGTGAAGATGTTGTTAACCTCAATGATGACCAACCAGAGTTATTATTTGGTTTTGAGGTAAATTATAAACATCAACAAGGAGGTGTCCCTCCATTCTACTTTAGCTTGAAAATTCATGATATAATTTTACATAATGCTATGTTAGATTCTGGAGCATCTGATAACTTAATGCCAAAAGATGTCATGGAAAAACTAAACTTAGACATCACTAGACCATACAAAAATATGTTTTCTTTTGATTATAGTCAATATAAATGTCTTGGCCTCATAAAAGATCTATGTGTAACTCTATTCCAATACCCAACTAAAAGTATTTTCATGAATATTGTAGTTGTTGATATCCCTCTAAAGTATTGAATGTTATTATCTCACTCATGGGGAGAAAAATTACAGGGAACACTACAGTTAGACATGTCTTATGCTACATTTTTTGTATTTGGTCAGGCTAAAAATATTTATAGAGAAACTTTGATGAAATACATGGTCAGTAGTGCAAAAAAACCATAGAATTATCCTATTTATTCCCTGCATTCTGATATGGATTCTTTCATCCTATGCAATTCAGACACTAGAAAAGATAAAATCACAGTAGTAGAACATAAACATAAAGAAATTGACAGTGACAATATAACTCATGAGTCTATGTGGCACTTACATTTTTATGGCTCAGTAAATAGATTATGAGCAGTAGCAGGAGTATGGATTTATAACTTAGAGAATGATCACTCAGAAGGTCACGTTTTCAGGTTAAAATTTAAATTCACTAATAACATGGCAAAGTATGAAGCACTAATCTTAGGACTGCAAATTGTAAGGAAAATTGGAGCCAAGGGAGTTTCTATCATGGGAGACTCAGAATTAATCATAAAACAAATCAAAGGAGAGTATCTAGTGAACAATCCTAGACTTAGCCAATACAGAGAAACTATATTAGACATGATTAATTGTTTTCTTGAAACTAACTTTGTTGTTATTCCAAGGAAACAGAATATGCAAGCTCACAGTTTGGCTACTTTTTCTAGTACATGGAGATTACATTTTCAGAAAAATCTCTAGTACACTACAGAGGTAAGACATAGGCCAACAATACCTGATAATTTGAAATATTGGCAAATTTTTTCACAAGACTCTCAAATCTATAATTTTATGAATGTTGAGGAGAATTTCAAAAGTGTAATATAGATACTGATTGTACAATATATTATACAATAAATAGTGATTTAGATGTAAATGATGTAGATATGACTGAACCAACTAAATTCACTAGAGTAGAGATACATAAATGAGAGACAATAGACATAGAAGAATTGACTAATGATGAATCAAAGATTTTAAACCTTAAATATAATTTTTTTCCTAAGGGATTAGCCCCATTAGAAAATATTTTTGACTCCAATGATGTAGCTATAAATCCCAAAATGGAGCCCTTAAGATCAGACATAGAAGAATGTAACATAGGAACAGAAGAAAAACTGTAATATCCCAAAAGGGAGAATGCAGTAATACTTAAACACTTAAACTATCTACTGATAAGGCAAGATTAAAAAGTTTGGCAAATCAATTTCACTATCCTACCAACAGTAAATTCAAAAGCTAATTAGTCAATATTAGGTTGTTTGACTAACTAGAAGTGTGTTTTTTAGGAGTGGCATTTAAGCTTGCACACTTTCAGATTTTTTTCTCTTTTTGGTATGGGGCTGTACCTTTATCATTTTATCAATCTTCCCTCTTTTCTTTCTTTCATTGTTTTTGTATTTTTGATTTTCTAACTTTGAATGCAATGGTGGATGAGATATTTATAATGGAAAAAAGATAAAAAGGCTTCAAAACATTTCATGGATCAAGAGAACTAATGCTTGAGCATCCTGCCATTGACAGGACCTCCAAACAATTCTGCTCCATTCAACTCTTGCAAGAAAAATGCATTGTTACCAGCAGCTGAATGAATTGAGTAAGGCCCAAGACATAAGTTGTCAAATTTTCCATGCTTTCCATTGTCTTTCCTCCTTGAGTCCCATTTTAAAACTTTGTCTCCAATCTTGAAATTGCTGGCCTTTGTTCTTCTGTCAAAAAGCTTTTTAATGTTGTCCTGTTTCTGCAATGCTTTGTTATAAACTTCCTCTCTGGTTTGCTGAAGATGAATGGTCTGATTTATTCTTCTGATCATGTCATTATCTTTAGTTTTCAATTCTTTAATCAACTTCATTACTGGTACACCAAGGTTGTTTGGAAAAATTGCATCAATTCCATACACGAGCTGAAAAGGTGACATGCCAATAGATTTCTTCAAAGTTAACCTGTCAGCCCAAAGTGCATGAACCAGCTTTGTGTGCCAAGACTTTTTGTTGTCCTCCAACAGTTTCTTGATGATGTTCACTAAACTTTTGTTTGAAGATTCTGCAAGTTCATTACCTTGAGGGTAATAGGCCGTGGAATGCCCCAATGTTATCTGATATCTATGACAGAACTCAACCATCTTCTTTGATCCGAATGATGTTGCATTATCAGTGATGATCTTGGTAGGACAGCCAAATCTGGAGATAATGTTAGTCTCCATGAATTTTATAATAACTGAATCATTGGCCCACCTACAAGGTATGGCTTCTATCCACTAAGTGAAATAGTCTGTGGCAGTGAGAATCCATCTATTTTGGGCAGAAGATGAGGGATGGATTTCTCCTATGAAGTCAAGTCCCCACTGTTGAAATGGGGCTTCAACAGTGATTGGATGCAGAGGCAGGGGCAGGATTTTTCGTTTTCCTTCAAAAATTTGACATTTACGACAGGAAATGATCATCTTGTGGATATCAGGAAAAAGAGTAGGCCAATAGAAACCAGCCCTTAAAATTTTGTTGGCTGTTGTCTTCCAGTACAAATGGCCCCCACACTCTCCTTCATAGAACTCGTGCTTAACCTTCTCTGCATCAAACTCAGGCAAACATTTAAGCAATAAACCACTTGCATTTTTCCAATAAAGACATTTATCTATAATGCAATAGTTTACAACTTTCAATTTAAGGAATCTTGCCTTTGTTTTTGTCAAACCAGGGGGTGTATTCAAATCAAGTAAAACATAAATAATATCAGCATACCAAGGAGAATTCATAAAATGATCTTCGACTATAGGAGTTGAGAATTCTTCTTGGTCATCCAAAGCATTAATCATATTAATATCAAGAACTTCAAAGTTGGATTCAGCCATTAATCTAGCCACACCTTGGCCTTTGATGAGTTTAGTGGGTTTTATCTCTAAATCATACTCAAGAATAACAACAATCCACTTACCTCTCGTACCATCTGGGTCCTGTGTTAGAATGTCTTTAACAACTGAATTTGGGACAAAGGCAATGATGTGTGAGTGAAGGATGTATACTCTGAAGTCTTTCAACGCTTTAACCAAAGAAAAAGCTTGATTTTCCATAATGTTATACTTCAAAGGGGCATCCCTCAATGCCTTGCTAAAGAATGCAATAGGCTACTCTTGTCCTTGTGGATTTTTCTGTAAAAGGACAACAGCTATGGTATGCTCCAATGCAAATGAAAAGATATAAAAATCTTTTGAAAAATCAGGACTTATTAGAACCAGTGTTTTGGTTAAGGCTTTTTTCACCAGCTCAAAGGACTTCTTTGCTTCCAAGGTCCATTTTACCACTTTCTCCTTATTTAACATGTTTGTGATATTCCTAAGGAGCTCAACCAAGTTGGGGATGAACCTTCTCAAAAAGTTAATCTTTCCAATGAAAGACTGCAACTCTTTGACATTTCGAGGATGAGAGATTTGCAATATAGCCTCAATCCTCTTTGGATATATCTTTATACCCTCTTCAGAAATAATGTGCCCAAGAAGTTTACCTTCTTGGAGCCCAAATAGTGTCTTCTTAGGGTTTAAAGATATTCCAAACCTTCTGCATTTATTGAAAACATTTCTTAAATGTTCTAATTACTCTTCATCTGTTTTTGAAAATACAGTAACATCATCGAGATAGATAATGATGAAGTAGCCCAGTTCTTCCAAGAAAGCTATGTCCATGGCTCTTTGGAAAGTTGCTCCAGCATTCATTAGACCAAAAGGCATTTTCACATACATGAAAGTGCCCCATGGGGTAGTAAAGGTTGTCTTTAATTGATCCGTAGGGTGAACCAAGATCTGATTGTACCCTGAATAGCCATCAAGCAAAGAAATTCTTTTAGACCCTACCACCCTTTGTAAAATATGATCCATCTTGGGTAAAGGGTATTTTTCTTTTAATGAAGCTTTGTTTAAGTCTCTAAAGTCTATACAAAGCCTGATTTCTCCAGTTTTCATCCTAACAGACACTAGATTAGATACCCATTTAGGATATCTAATAGGGACAATAATACCAGCATCATGCATTTTCATGATCTCCTTCTGAACCAATGGTAACTGTACAGGGTTTATTCTGTGCAGTTTATGTTTGAATGGCTTTTGGTTCTCTTTGAGGGGAATTTTGTGTTGTATTATTTCAGTGCCATAGGATTTAAGATCTTAGTAAATCTAGGCAAAAACATCAGAAAACTCTTTAAACAACTCAATATATTTAAGTTTAATGTGAGCTGGTAAAGTTTTAGACAGTTTAATCATCATAGGTTTAAGTTCACTGCCTATATTGCACTCTTCTACCTCAGTCTCTACAGGTTCTAGTTTTGGTTTGTTTGCCACATCATTAAAATCGAACAACTCTTCTAAAGGAGCCAGACCCTTAGGCAAACTTTCATCTTTAGAATGCAGAGTTTCTAACTCCTCTGTTCCGGATTCAACATTCATCTCTGTTTCTCTTTTAAGTTTGCTTGATAACATATTTATATTAGCAAGTTCAGGGGACGGTTCTTCTTCATCAAGAAAATTTTCTTCCTTGTAGTCTGTTTCATAGTATGAGTCTGAACTGTTTAGTTCGAATTCATTTTTGAATTTCATGAAGTATTCTATTTATTTGTCATTGTCAAACACCTTCCAATATTTCTCATTATCAGGCATAGCTGGTCTGAATTTTATCTGAGTTGTGAAATATTTGGTGTTATGTGGCATCAAACATGTTCTAGTTGTGTAGGCTAAGCTGTGGGCCGCAATGTTTTTCTTTCTTGGGACAAAAATCAATTGGGACTCTTCAAAAGTTTCCAAAAGGTCCACAACATCGTTCCAGTAGGCCCGAAGTCTGGGATGATGAGCGTTATACTCCCCGTTGACTTGCCTAATGATTAACTCTGAATCCCCGTGAACTTTAATTCTTTTGGCTCCTATCTTTTTTAACAAACGTAAGCCTAAAAGTAGGGACTCATATTCCGCTATGTTATTGGAACACTGAAAGTTTAGTTTACAGGAAATGTTTTCTATGTGATTGTTTTCAGTGTTAGTAATCCAAACACTTGCGCTAGCATTAGTTTTAGTGCAGGATCCATCAAAAAACATACTCCATAGAGGGTTGTTTTTGGTTTCGACTATTCGGTTACCGTCCTCTTCAACTAACGTGCTCAACAGTTGTGGAATGTCAGCACTTAGTCGTATTTGTTTTGATTCCCTAGAATTTGCGTTCATTTGAGGGTCATTTTCTTTAGTGTCCAGGTTCAAAAGCGAAGGACATATGACCTGTAATTAAAGACTCTTGTTTAGTTTGCTAACTTCTTCCAACGCATCAAAATGTTTTGTCAGTTTTGTGGTATTTACCTCCTCCTCTCTATCGGCCTTTAACTTTGTTAAATTTATTTTTTCATCTAATTTTTCTTCGTTAAAAAGGATAAATGAATCAAGGCCAGTATCTATAGAGTATAAAGGGGAGTTATGCAGTCTGTCTTGACTTGTAACCGTGTATTGCATATGAGACTCCCTTTAAAGTCTTCTATTCTGATTGAAAACAGGGATAGTCGCATAGGTCATGTCCATTTGCATAGTCTCCTGTAACTTAGCTCCCCAAGACCTTGATAGTAACATTCCATAATTGGGGGGGACATCAGCCACAAAAATATCCATAACAAGGCATTTGGTTGGAATCTGGGCTAAGTTAACGCAGAGGTCTTTGATTAATCCTAAACACCTTACTCTACTAGAATCAAAGGAGTACAGGTCTTTATATGGTCTGGTAATTTCTAAACCAAGGCTCTCCATCACCGCTTTAGGCATTAAATTATGAGAAGCCCCGAAATCATGCATAGCATTGTGTAAAATTTTGTCATGAACGTTTAAACTTACATAAAAGGGAGGAACAGGTCCTTCTTGATATTTACCTTCAATATTTGGACCAAAAATAAGCTCTGGCTGGTCATCATTAAGATTGACTATATCCTCACTTTCCTCTATATTTAAAGCCTTCAAAATTTGGGTTCTATATACATGTTGGGTAGCTAACTCAGTCAAGGGAACAACGATTTTGATTTTGGAAATTTCCTGCTCCAGGCTGAAAGGAGTTTGGCTTTTAAAAGTGTTGGTTTCAGCCTGATTAGCTGTCACTTTATCAGCAATATCAGTTTGCTGATTTGTTTTATTTACACTTGACATAGTTGTTTTCACAGGAGTACTAGCTGAAGTGTTAGTACTACTAAGGTCCGCACTCTATTTTTCATTGTTTTGAGTGCTTTTCCCCTTACCTTTATCAGAATTTACAGCTACTGTTTTTTCCTTCTATTTGACAACTTTAGACTTGGTTGTAGTGATGTTTTGTGAAGATTGGTTAGAGGTTTTGGTGTTGGGAATTTGTGGACTAGTTTTTCTCCCAAGGTCATATTATCTTTGAGACTCAATGATGACATTTTCCATGTCTTGATAATCATTTCCATCATTATATCTTTTGTCATCGTAAGTTGTATATAGACCTTGTTTTTTATCATAATGAATCTCAAAATTATCATCCTCTACCCTGAACATGTTGATATCATCTTCCTCTGTTATCTCATCCATTTCCTCAACCTCACTTACATAGTTTTGATGAAAGGGAGGAGTGATTTGGTGATCATCTTCCCTGGGCCTGTTTGGAGGTTGGTTCCTTCTAACATTCTGATTTTGGTTCTGGTTTCTATTTTGAGGAGCAATTTGGTTTTGATTTTCTTGTGCTCTCTTAATTATGCTCATCTCTTTCATCATTTCTTCCATCATTTTCTCCATCTTTGAGTTTGAAGTAGAAGGTGTTTTTTCCTCTCTAAAAGACACTCTCTTTTCATTTTTCATTCTTGCTCTCTTCTCCATTAAGCTGACTTCCACAGAAAGAGCGCCCCTTTGCATATCTTCAAGAGTTGCAAAATCTCTCTCTCTCAGCTGATAGGCCATCTCAGGGTCAAACCCTTCAGGAAACTTGTTTAAAGCTGAGCCTTGTGGAGGTTTTAGTTTTGGGGAAAGTGCGTTGTACACACTGTTGAATCTAGTGCAGTAAGCTTGCACACTTTCCCCAGTGTTTCTATGGAGGTTCTTGTAATCGGAAAGGACTTGGAGAGGATTATTCTTTACTTCCCATTTGTTTAAGAACGTTTGATGGAAGCCTTGGAGATTATTAATACTATGGGGGTCTAAACCTTTAAACCATTTTCTTACTTCTCCCCCTAAACTCTGAGAAAATAACCTAAGCTTGACAAAATCGTCATCAATTTCATTTCTGTCAAAGTAGTCATTCATTTTATCTACATGTTGTGATGCAGTTGTAGCATTGCTAGCATCATATAATGGAATTTTGGACTGATAATCCCGTGGAAGATTGAATAATGGTACAGGAAGGACTAGGGGAGCATACCATGCAGCCATGATAGGAGGTGGAGGTGGATTTACAAGAGGGACAGTGGGTTGAAGTGAAGTGGTTTGGAAAGTGGATGTAGGGTGAGTAGAAGTGGATGGACCAGGAAAAGACTGCTGAGCTGATCTTGGATGAGAGACACCTAGATTATGAAAGAAATGCAAATTAGGGGGTGTTGTTTCTCTATTACCAGGATGTTCACTTGCCTCAGGGGATGAAAGTAAAAATTTAGAGTCTAGCTGAGTTATATCATCAAATGACCTAGTTCTAAATGGATTTACTAAGTCAGGTTGTGATTGTTGTAGAGCTGTAAGATTTTCGGGAACTGAATTAGCTCTCAAGGGTGATATGAAAACAATTGATAATTTAATCCTAGGAGACTTCCAAAGGATGATTTCTATGTCATAAACTATCTCAGGTGGATCTGGGTCAGGATGGGCTCTAGTGTGAATCTTTCTAGAAGCCACTATGCTATGTTTTCTAGACCCGAATAAACAAGAAAAGTTCAACCAGATATGACAATATTTAAGAGGTTAACTAGTCTGTTTGAAACTTAATCCTACAGTCCTATAACTAAGTTTGAAAGATGTTATAATGATAAGGGTTTTTCCCAGTGGAGTCTTAAGGCCTGTTAAGGATTGTGGAGTCGCCAAGTGGAAGTTTTTAGCTCCTAAGGAGGTAAAAGGTTTTATGGTCCGCCACCATGTTTATTGAATACCAATTAGAAATATTTTTAGGTTTTTCTAAGTTATTTTTCAGTTGTATGGTTTTTAAGAATATCCTAACTTTGTTTCAAAACTTAGCTACGGTTATGAGACAAAAGAGTTTACTCTTATGGCTAAGCCAGCTAATATTTCAAGGTTAGGTAAAGTCTTGAGAGAATCCTAGGTCTTGCCTAGTTTGTCACTGATTCAAACAAGTTTTACCATGATTACCATGACTTGGTAGTGCTTGAAAAGGCTGCTTTTTACTCTCAAGGTTTTATTAAGCGTTTAAGGGAAATGCGTTCCCCAGTATGGTCACCAGAAATGTTAGGGATTTGTAATTTTAGTATATTGGTGAGACTAAACTGTAGAAGAAACATTATTTCAACCAACTTTGGGATTCTAGGATCTAGCCCTCCTAAATCTAGAGAGGGATCTCTCCAATAAGTGCAAAGATGGATTTGTCTTTGAAGTTTGGGGTAATGATATTAGGCTAGTTATGAAGGCCAAGGGTTTTGTTTGTTTTTGGATGATTGAGCATGAATACTAATTTGAGGGGAAAGTTTTAAGTGCAAAGAGTTTCAAAGGTGAGAAGTTGCAAGTGGATAGAATAGCTAGGTTAAAAGATAGATATAACGTTGGTTTTTATTCCATTGGGCTATGGAGTCATAACAGGGATTTAATTGAACAACAACATCAAGAGTGATCCAAGGGGCAAGTCATCTATGTCACAAGATCATTGAGATTGAAATTATGGAATGGAAACAATAAAGTGTTGGAGGGGTGGAAACTGATAATAATTTCACAAGGGATTTATAGTCAGTCCAAACAAGAAAAAGCCTCTTAAGTAATTGTTTAAAACCAACCAAATGTAGGGCCAACCATTGAATTCTTGGGAAAGTTTGTATTAAATCAGCTTAATTGAAAAAAAATCCAGTAATCCACATAATTACCTTCAGAAAGTATGAAAACACATAAGAGAAAACAAAGTGCAACTTAAGATCAGATAAAGTAATTTTAAACCTAGTCTGCTTTCAACCAACACTAAGGAAAACTTTCAGAATCTGCCTTTCGAGAATAGAAGCTAGAAACAAGGCAAACCATCACTTTCTAGTCTAAACTTTAATAAGAAAATAAGGAAAATAACTTTCAAGAACAATGTTTAAAGCAAACAGTAGGGTGAGGGAACTCCAGCATTCCTAACTGCTTGAACTGTACTAAATCATTCTTGAATAAACAAATAAGAGGAAAAAATTAAGATAAAGATTTTCAGTTAGAGAAGGGAACTGATAAACAGTAAATCCTAACTCTGTGAATGTTGTTCTTTATCAGAGAATAGTGAACAATATAGCATACATAGAAGGAAAAACTAATAACAAATAAAGGGCACTTCACCAGTAATATAGACCAGGATCCCAAGAAACAACTTGTTATTGATGTCAAACCAGTTACAGTCTTCAAGTCCAGTGTTTCAGTTCAGCAATCATCTTCACTATTTAGCCTAACTTATCTATTACAAACAAAGCTTCAAGGGCTAGTGAATAATATTTACAATCAGAAGTTTCAAGCTCAATTACATAACAATGCTCAGCAACGTAGTCAAACAACAATTTATCATCTTCTTCTGTAGTATTTATAGAAGAATGAGGAGGTGAGACCTAACAAAAGATCTTCAAGGATAATTAATACAAATTTATGACTTCTCGGCCTTTGAAGGGCTCGATGAAGAAATTTACAGGTGGACCTTTGTATTAATGTTTTACAATTAATATCAAAGCTCGGTGGGAGCTTTGTTGACTTTAAGGCTCTGCGTAATATGGGATTAACTCTGCAGATATTTCATTGCATTTAAGTTCCTTGCAGTAGTAATTCCCTGGCTACGCTGGAGGTGGACTATCAGATTTGGAACAATAACTTCGGCCTCTGTTTTGAAAGGTTTGAGGAAAAAAGTGGCTCTTGTAGTAGCTAAGGAATCAATTCGCCTCAAATACAGCGGTGGAGGTCTCTTCAGTCAGTTAAACACTTATGATTTCTTCTGACTGTGTTTTAAACCAGGAAATTAAGCCTTTAATAATTATCTTTAGCCGTATTTTTCCCAGATCTGTCTTCAATCTTCATCCCACTGTGCTCTGTCTTCAAAAAACTGATACTATTTTAAATGTGTTTCAAACACAATGTCTTGTCGATGTGTTGGCCGTGTTGGGATTTTAGAGGCATCAATGCCCATGAAACATTGATAAAACATTGAATCCAACCCTGTGAATGGTTCTCTTTTAAGTACTAAAGGCACGAGAATCGTCATTCCCGACCCCTAGCCTTTCTTCAATATAACAGCGGAAACCATTTAGAACCTACATAAAACATAAAACAATTAAGAAATCCTGCATTTTTGGGTTAAACTGCTTCAGAAGGCGAGAGAGGAGCATAGCCGTTGGATCTGGACACGTGGACGGTCCAGATCTAATTGGGGAATCGCAATCGGCGGGAGGAGGAAAGGGGTGCGATGGAAAAAAACTCCGATGCGATTGCGCAATCAGAGGGCTAATGCGATCAAGCGATGGTCGTTGATCTAAGAACGAGATCAATGGTGGAGAGCGAATCGAGGGAGTCGCAATCGGAGGGAGGAGGAAAGGGGTGCGATGGAAAAAACTCCAATGCGATTGCACGATCGGAGGGCTGATGCAATCAAGCGGTGGCCATTGATCTAAGAACGAGATCAACGGTGGAGAACGAATCGGGGGAGTCGCAATCGGAGGCCGTCAGGAATAAGGCGATGCGATTAAACATTGCGATGCGATTTGAAATTGCCGATGTGACGGAGCGATGGCCGTTTGATCGGATTTCGATCAACGGCGGGGATTAGTTCTAAGAATGAACCAGTAGGAAACCCTTTTAATATATGAAAACCCAAAAAATGAAATAAAAAAAAGGTTTTTATGCTTCAGGGGCAGAATAATATGTATAAAGAGGATAGGCGCCCGACTATGGGACCTTTGGTATTTATGAAAAATTTATATGACTCAGGGCATATATAATAAAAAGGGGCTAATTGCAATCGGGCCATCGGGCCCGGTCTTTTTAATCTACCCATTGGAAAACTACGATGCGATCCAGCGCTTGGGAATTCGACACTCGGTCCTGGGCATAAGTCATATGAAACGGGGGTGGGGGAAATTTAATCATATAAGACCTAATCACATCGGAACTTTGATGCGGGTCTTTCAATCTAACCATTTTGAAAACTCCGATTGCGATTGCGCGATCGGTCTCTTTGATCTACCCATTTAAAACACGTGCTTTATAGCTTTTCAGTTTAAACTTTGGAAAAATGAGTTTTGAGACTTTCACATAATAAAAATAGATTGGAATGGATTTATACATTGATTTAAGCGTCGGGTCGGGTTTTATGGTTTATATGAGAAATAATATAATCAGGAGCTTTTAAACATATAAAAAGCCAATCGCAATCGAAACTTTCGGTCCATGGCACAAGACTTGCGCACTTTGAAAATGTGCGATGCGATTAGCGCCGAAAGGCTTTGGAGTTTGGTTTTAACACATCGGTATGTGAGGGGAAGTGGTTAGGACTTAGCCCAAGGGGCTTAAGTCCATAGAAAAAACTTGTATTTTCATGAATTTTTCATGGTTTTTAAATGGAAATGGGGGTTCCGAAATAGTTAAAAAGTGAGTTTTTAACTATGGAAAGGGGGTTTTATGAAGGGGAGAAGAGGAATCATGAAAACAAAGGGGTTGTTTATGGAGAAAAAGGGGAGAAAATGAAGGTAATTTTGGAAGAGGGGGAGGGAAAAATGATGGTTTTACAGCAGTTTCTTCTCATGAAATCAGCAGAAATTCTGGGTATAAAAATGGGAACAGCAAATGAAGATTTTGGATAGAGGCATGAGGCCTTACAAATTCTTCAAGAGCCAACAATTTTTAGTGATAAAATTTGTTCCTTGGAGGCTCAAAAAAGTCTTTTCCACCTTTTGGTATAACAAATATTATAGGTGGCTAACACCCCCCAGGCTTTATATTACTACCTTGAGATGTGGGGTTCGAAATATTTCTAGACATCATATAAAATTGATCATTTTTCAAAGTTCTAGTATTTGATTCATTCAAGCTAGATGATTACATTAGATTTCTTGGAAAAGGGGATGCTCCTGGGAATGTACCAGAGAACGACTGATAGCCTGCAGGTACAGATGGACCACCATAGAGAAATGTTTTTGGAAACTTGAACAACATAGATGACTCACCTGACATGTTTATCTGAGGTCTATAACCTATTGGTGTAGAGTAAAAAGGTATTCGGGTTGGCGAATAGTGAAGACCTACGTTTTGCAGAAAATTTGTCAATGAAGAATACCATGCATCTTGTCTAAAAGGACTGTAAGAAATTGATTCACGTTCTCTAAGTTTTAATTTTCCTAAGTTGAAGGGAAAATTACTTCTTCTTCTATATCAGTGATTTCTGCGATACTAATGAGACCAGGAGGAAGATCTTCTATGATTTGATTCTTCAATCTGGGTGAATCAGGATAATCAGGAGTTGGAGTAGTGAATTCTAAAGTAGTTTCTGATGTAGCAGGTTTAGTTTCTGATTCAGAAATTTCAGGTTCTTCGGGTGATAATTCACTTGTTGTAGAAGCAACTTCAGTTAATTTAGAAATTGAAACCGTCTGTGGAGTATGTTCTGCTACTTGTGATTTATCTACTTTGAAATTAGGACGAATGATTATAGATGACTCTCCTTGTTCCGTTAATCCAGTTCTACTGATAAAATTTGGTATCATAGATTTAAGTCCTTCTAGTTGGCTTGGTGTGTACTCAGGGGGTTTCCCCTGAGTTCTGTGTGATCATCTCGGTAATTCAGCCACGAATAAAAATTTTAACACACGAAACAAAGAAAATTTCAATCAAAAATTCTTAAAGTCGCTAAGAAACAAACAAATTATCACATGCCTATAAAATCTAAGAGATAAAACCACACACAAACAGTAGATTCCCACACTAAAAACACTAGTTGGTGATTAAATCCAACATCATAGTATTTTAATGCAGAAATGGCAGTTGGAACGGTTACCTCGAAAACCTGTTTAATGAAACAGACCAGTGAAATTTTCTCCACTTAAACCATCTCGAGTGAAGATAACCCTCTGAAGAGTCCAAGTGAGTCTAGCCGACGTTTGCTCCAGGTACAGTGGGATCTTCCCTCCACCATCACCTTGGGAAAGGATCCTAAAGTTTATGGCCACTAAGGTCACCAATAGGAAAAAATATACCTGGGGGAACAATCTGTGATCCAATACACATGCAAGGGAAGAGTAACAAAGCTCAATCCCCTTGAAGGCTCCTTGACATAATCCAAGGTTTATCAACAAGTGATCCCAGGCTCCTCGACAATGGTCAATGTGAGGTTTACCGTTGTTAATACGTTTATATCTTCTATCGTTCCCAATGAGGAAGGATTGATTACCTCACTAGTTCGGATATGATCTCCTGCTTAACTCCTTTAAGAGGAGCTTCCCAGAGCATACATGCTACTATTGGAATTTTCCTATGGCAAGATCGACTACTTGTTAGTTTTACTGTCTTGGAGAGTTAACTAAAACCTATCCCAAGACACTAGCCTGAGCTATGTTGGTGGAAAAAGCCCTAGAAAAATAAAAATATTCTAGATTGATATTAATTAAGCGTTACTTTTAGTTGGTTGTTTCTTAGGACAATGGGCATGAAAGTGAAACTTCAATGGTGTATATGACCCGACTCCAAAAAACACTAAAATGCATCTATATGAGAAACAATTCATTCCTTTTCAATGAAACTTATCTAAAATAAAGAGTTGAGGGATGCAATTTCTTTTAAAACATCAATCCTTCCTTTTAAAACAAGAATATATGAAAAGAAATATTTTTCATGAGAAATCAATGATTATTGCTAAAAAAGAAATCCCTTTTTATCATTCAAGTTTTAAACTACAAATAAAATAGTTTCCAAAAGAAAAGTATGATTACTTAGAAATCAAAATTCAAAACTAAAAACACTAATTTTGAACTCTAAAAATTTTGAGGATTTTTTGCTCAGATTGTAATCTAACCAAGAAATCCTTTTCTTATCCCAGCAATAAATCAAAATCATCTAATGGTGGTTTTAAAGTGCAATTCAAAACTTATTGAACTAAAAGTCTCTTAAGATTTGCAAATAAGAAAAATTAAATCTAATTTTCATAGAAGCAAGTTATACTATAAAGTCAAAGGCTCCACAAGAAAACAATAAAATACCAGCAATCTAAGGTATATAAAGGTTTCTGATCTTTGAGCAACACAAATACAAAGCAAAAAATTACTTATAAAAGGAAACTCTTTAGAAAATAACTCAAAACTTAAGAATGCTAGAAGAAACTTTCAGAAGAGGCTTTTGACAGTGAATACAAGTCTGGTTAATCACAGAGAATCTTCTAAGCTGATACCATAAAAGAGAATTTTGAGTTTTTCAAAAAATTTCTAGAATTCTGCAGGTTTCAGTGTAAAAAAAGTGCAGTACCACACTATTTGCATAGAGAAACTGCAGAGGTTACTGCACTGTTTTAAAATAAAAAGTGCGGAGACCAGAAAACATAAAGAAAAATAAAAAATTCTAAATCGAAATTTAAGGGATTCTAAGTCTAATTTACCCAAACCAGTGCAGACTAATCAAAATCAGAAAAAATTCTTTCAAAATTCAAACTCAAAGAACAAGAAAACTAAGTTCAAAACAAGGTCCCCAGTGGAGTCGCCATTTTGTTAGGTGGGTAAATCGTTCTTGCAGATAAGAACGATCTCCCTAGTATCACAAGGATAGCTATAAAAGAACAGGACAAAATGTAAACTACTTTCCCTAGGTTATATATGATTTAGAATTCTATATGATGAAAAGAGGACCTACCTGTGATCCAATTCTAGCTGAATTCTTCTTCCCGTCACTCCAAGAAGTCACCTCTTAAGATCTGCAAAAAAGACAGAAGACAATCAAAAGCACCTGCAACATATATGAATTCAAAAATCACAAATCTATATTAATGATCAAGGAATTTAATAAATAAGTCATTCAAGTAAACACATAAACAACTTATTGAGAAAATAGGATCCAATTGTATTATCTTTAAATAAAAGAAGGAGTCTTACAACCACATTTTCCTTGATGTCGTATAGGTCCTTCCGGGGTCCGGAACAAGCATTTTACTTTTTTTCTGACAAGCCCTTCCACTCTTTGAACCATCCTAAATATGAGTGTGTAATCGTTATCGCATGGATAATAGCTAGCAAAAAGAGTATGTTTCTTCAGAAATTCCCTTCTCTATCATAGCTACGAAGTACAAAGCAAGTACTAAGTGTATACAAAATGTATAGAGAAGTTTTGCACATATGAGCATCTCTCCTTGAGACTGAACCAAAGCTTCAATTTATAGGAGGAGGAAAGTGTTTACAGCTCCAAAATAGAAGGGATAGAGTCCTCTTATCAAGGGATTAAGTTCTAAAGACCAAGGAATAGGCTCCTTTTATGAAGGAATGAATGTTCATGTTAAATGGAGGGAGTAAGGCTTCAACTAGATAACGCCTTCTAGAAGCTTCTAGATGGGAGAATATTCGATCAGCTAGGCTTCTAGAATTTACTTTCGCCTTCAATTTACCTTTTACAGGGGTCCACACTTTTAATGAAGAAAATGTGCAGTTGGCTCCATAGTTTTTAGAGAAAAAAGGTGCAGTGCCACAGGTAAGGCTAAGGAAAAGTGCGATACAAGTGTTTTTATGTTTTTTACAAGATTTTCTCCAAATTCAGGACTTGGTTTGGGAACTTTAGGGTTGTATACTTCTAAGGGAGCATTATATAGGTATTTATGAACCCATATAGATTGTAAAATGTCATGGTGACAAAATAATGTGTAACAGTGAGTTTCCACCTTAAAAAATGTGTGCAATTGTGTTCCTTTTGTTTACTGCTATCATTGTACAAAAACTGATAATAATTGAAGATTAACTAATGCTTTAATTGAAAGGAATACTAATTCACCCCCCGTCTCATTATTTCCAACAATTGGTATTAGAGCTTGGTTCCTTCAATAGTAGTTTAACAACTGGAAGGAGGTCATGGAGCATACCAAGAATGGTGTACCTCTATTCAATGAAAATAATTATCCACTCTGGAAAGGAAGAATGGAGGTCTATCTCTTTGCGCAAGGTTACGAAGTATGGGACACTATTCAAAATGGATTTACATCAACCACGGATAAACAAGGTAAGCAGAATTTGGTAAATGATGCAAAAGCAAAGAATATTATTATTAGTGGACTTATTGAATTTGCTTATCATAAGGTGTTGGGTTGTAAAATCGCCAAAAATGTATAGGACAAGCCTGAGAATATATATGCAGGTGACTCAAATTTCAAAGAAGCAAAGATTCAAATCTATAGAGAAAAATTTGAGCAACTCAGAATGAAAGAATATTGCAACATTGTTGCATACTTCCAATACGTTGATGAAATAACCAATACTATGGAAGGAATAGGAGAGCCAGTTGACGAGAATACTATTATACGAAATATTCTTAGAACGTTACCAGGGAGATTCAACCCAAAGGTATCAGTCTTAGAATACAGTTCAAATATGGACAAACTCAGCAAAGAGGAATTACATGGAGTTCTCACAGAATATGAAATGAGACTTGATGAAGAAGAGGGTACTTCACATCTAGAAATTTTGTTCGTTGCATCTAAGAAAACCAATAAGTACAAACAACCTTCAATTGAAAAGACATGCACCTGCAAATGTGAAGAAAAGGGAGATGTTGGAGAAGGTCTTTCAGATGAAGAATATGCTTAATTTACTAGAAAACTAAAAACTAGTAAGGGAAAATTCAAAGGTAAACTTCCATTGATATGTTCCAGCTATGGTGAGGTTGAGCATTTCGCAGCAAAATGTCCAAACAAAGGTGATGGAAACTCAAAAGGAAATAAAGGCTTTAAGAAATTCAACAAGCAAGAAAAAAATAAAGGATCCAAAAGGAAATTTCTCTCTAAAGAAGATAGCTCATCATCTGATGAAAACAATAATAGCGAAGAAGAATCCAATGAGAGAGTATTGTTTATGGCCAAGCACAATAAAAAATATGTATCAAACAATGAAGAAGAAGGGTTGACCATAGAATAATTTTATAAGGAGGCAATGAGGCTTATAAAAGAGATCAAGGCTGAGAAAATCCATTCCAATACTCTTTCAAAACAAGTTCAAGGTCTCAAAATTGAAGTTGAAGAATACAAATGTATTGAAGATTCACTTCAAAAGAAGTTGGAAGAAAGCAACCAAGAAAGGGAAGCATTATAATCCAAAGTAGTATCATTGCGTAAGGAAGTGAAGAAGGAAAAAACTATCCAAAACTATGCCAACAGCTCAAGGGCATTGGAAGAAATCATCAAAAATCAACGATCTTGCAACGAAAGAAATGGCCTTGGTTTCAAAGAATAAGAAGTAGGACCTTCTACAAAAAAATACAATGAACGTATGAGATCTGACATGCATGTAGAATTCATTAGACAAGATTCAGAATAACATCCTTGGAAGAAGATTCCTCGACGAATATTTCCATCCAGCTACCAACATATTTTTTATGGCTATTATCATTCATGTGGAAAATTTGGCCATAAAGCTGTAGAATGTCGCACGTACCTTAGGAACCAATATAATTCCAGGAGATCCTTCAAATATGAACTTCCCAGGGCTCAAAGAAACATCAATATATTTGAACATTTAAGAAATAATATGGAATGTTACAAATGTCAGAACTTTGGACACATAGCCAGAGACTGCAGACTTGAAAATCCTCCAGAAGAATCTTCGAAGCCACAAAATGAACGAACATGGAAGGAGAAGAAGGTTAATAATTGTGCTCTGGCTCTCAAGGCTCAAAACAACAAAGATGGGCATGTTGAAAGTGGTTTCTCAACACATATGACTAGAGATAGAAGGAAATTTGTATCTCTGAAAGAGAAGAAGGATGGAACCATATCCTTTGGAAATGATGGATATTCAAATGTTATAGGATCAGGTACCGTCACTCTTGGAAGAAAATATTTTATAGGTAAGAATGTTCTATTGGTTGAAAACATGAATTACAATCTACTCAATGTTGGACAAATGTGTGATTAAGGACACACAATGCTATTCAACTCCACAAAATGTGAAATCAAGAAAGGCAGGTATGGTAAAATTGTGGCTACAGCAAGTCGAGCTCCAAACGACATATATGTTCTAGATGACGCAACTAAAGCATGTCTACTAGCTAAAGAGGATGAAATATAGTTATGGAACAAACGAATGGGTCACATAAACTTTGAAAATCTTGTCAGGATAAGTAAAAGGAAGTAGTACGAGAAATGTTGAAAATATCAAAACCTTCCAACACACTATGTAAGGCATGGCAGCACGTCAAGCAGACAAAAGTCCAATTTAAAACAAAAGAACACTTTGCATCATATCCAATGGAATTGATACATACTGATCTATGTGGTCCTGTAAGAACAAAAGGCTTAGATGGAGAATTATATTTCATGTTAATGATAGATGACTATACCAGAATGACAGCCGTCAGTTTCCTAAAGAAAAACTCTAAAGCATTTGAGTGCTTTAATATCTATAAGGAGTTGGTCAAAAAAGAAACTGATTTGAAAACAAAGCTTTAGATATCAGATAATGGCAAAGAATTCACTTCCAAATTATTTCAGCAATACTATGACGAAAATGGAATAAAAAGACAATTTTCAACAACACGAACACCTCAACAAAATGGAGTTGTTGAAAGAAAGAACAGAATCGTACAAGAAATGGGTAGAACAATGTTGAAGGACTCAAAATTGGATGAAAAATTCTGGGTTCAAGCAATTGATACGACAGTCTTCATTATCAACCGAAGTCTTCTCAGAAATAATTGCAACAAGAACCCATATGAATTATGGAAAGGAAAACTAGCTAATGTAAAATATTTAAGAATCTTCGGAAGCAAAAGTTATATCAAAAGAGAAGATCAAAATTTGGGTAAGTTTAAATCATGTGTTGATGAAGGTATCTTTGTTGGTTACTCACACAAAATAAATGCCTATAAATGCTATAATCTAAGACGAAAATAGATAGTGGAGAGCATAAATGTTACATTTGACGAATATGGTGTTCTAACGAATAATGATGAAAATCTAGAATCTTTGAAACTTGAGATGGAGGCTGAAAAAGACACAGATAGAATTCTAGAATAAGAAGCAAATATCAACCAGGAAGAAGTAAACAATGATCATCAAGATATACCAGAAAAACAACAAGAAGCTCCTCCAAATAGAGAAAAAGAATGGATTAAAAAGAAACATACATCAAATCAAATCATTAGTGACATAAATTAAGGTCGACAACTTCGTTCGACACAACAAGCTCACATTGCTTTTCTAGCAACCTTTGAGCTTAGTAGTTTTGAGGAAGCCAGCCAGAATGAACATTGGGTAGCAACTATGGATGAAGAATTGGATCAAATTGAGAAGAATAATACCTGGGAATTAGTTCCATGACCAAAAGATAAAAAAGTCATTGGGAATAAATGGGTGTTTAGGAACAAATTTAATGAAGATGGATAGGTTACCAGAAAAAAAGCAAGATTTGTTTGCAAAGGCTATGCACAAGTGGAAGGAATTACTTTCGACGAAACATTTTCACCAATTTCCATAATGGAAGCCATCTGAACGTTTCTCACCTATGCATGTTCAAGAAAAATCAAAGTCTACCAAATGGATGTTAAGTCAACATTTCTGAATGGAGAATTAGAAGAAGAAGTTTACATCGAACGACCTGAAGGTTTTCTACTATCAGAAAAAGAAGACTATGTTTGCAGGTTAAAGAAGGCTCTATATGGTCTCAACCAGGCTTCTAGAGCATGGTATGCTCGTCTTGATGGATATCTATGTCAATAAGGGTTCAAGAAAGGTATTGTTGATAGCAATCTTTATGTACAAATAGATAAAGATAATTTAATAATCATTGAGGTATATATGGATGATAAAATATTTGGTAGCAATGATGATCAACTACGTAAGAAATTTTCTACAAGAATTAAAAGTGAGTTATTAAAGCCTTTACAGATGTAGATTGGGTAGGAAGCATTGATGATCGTAAGAGTACTAGTGGAGTAGCATTCTGTCTAGGTGGTTGTCTCGTATCATGGTTGAGAAAAAAGAAAACCTCAATCTCGTTATCTACAGTAGAAGTAGAATACGTTGCAGCGGAAGCATGTTGTGCTCAAGTCCTTTGGATGTGTTATCACCCAATTTTTATTTTTTTTAAACATTGTGTGTCTACACTATTTTTCGTCATAGTCTCAAATAGGTCTAAAGTCACTTTTGTCTTGATAAAGAGTAGGTCATAGTTTATCTAGTTTCAAAAGTCATTTTCCAAGCTCAAATAAATTTCTTTAATTTCATTCCATGATAAAAAGGTCATATCATTCATCTAGAGCTCATGTCATTAGTTTTCAGTTTGAAATTCTATGATTAGCCACAAATCCGCAGTTTTGTAGCGCGGTCAGTTCAAAAAAGGGGTTTTGCGCTATGAAAGCGTTGCTACTTTCATAGCGCAAAGAGAGAAAAATACACTATGTACGCTACGAAAGCGCGGATTCTTAGATGTCATGTCAAGAAATACATTAAGAAATGATAAGGTAACGTTATGGTGAGTCAGTGAGTGGTCATATCCAAAGTACTTACCCATTTCATATGCATCATCATCATGATAGGGGCTTCATTCAGTCGTAAAAAGGGATTTCAAATTCAAAAAAATTGTCTAGTTCAATTATTCTGGTTTTTTTCCCCCACTGAACTGTTAAAGCTCTAAACATTAGACTTAAACATGTGGTTGTTCTATACCAAGGTTATCATCATACTCAATCAAGAGAGGCTATTCATACAGATTCAAGCGCGACTTTTCATACAGATTCAAGCGAGGTTGTTCCATTTTCTCAAGCGAGGTAGTTCTATAGGTTCAGAAAAAAAAAAGCATGGTTGAAGAGAAAAACAATCATAAAGGAGGACATTGTTTGAGATTTGAACTTGAAAGTATGAGGGATTAGATGAAGATTTAATAGTAATGGATGCTTTCAGGAAAACAGGTTGTTTGAAGTTCTGTGAAAAGTTACAAGGTGGGCATATTCAGGTGTCCAAAGAATTTGCACTTCATTTCAGTGGAACAAGCACAAAGGTCGGAATGTTAAACATAGCAGTCACACCTGAGATCATAGCTATGGTAACAGAAATACCAAGAGGTCAGGAATCTTGGTTTAAGGGTTTCATTTTTTATATGGAAGCATCAAAGATATTTATGAAAACAGAATATGAAAACATGGACCTGAACAATGCAATTCCTAGAAATTGTATCAAATATAAATATGCCAAAATGTTGTTCAATATCCAAAGATACTTCACATGCAAAGGTAGGTACCAAAAAGTCTACACTTATCACCTCAAATTGCTATTACATTTCACAAGTATGATATCATTGGATTTACCATTTTTCTTATATAGAAGTCTTGCCAAGATGGCTGACAAAGTTTAGATGAAATTTGATGGCTGTGAAACATCCCTGTTTCACCATGGGTTGATTAAATTGTTATTTTTGAATGAGCTTCAAAAAATAAATAGGGACTGGTCCTCATTTTTTTTTATGAGTGGTTTTGATATGGAAGCTCTAACCCTAGCTAAAAACACTAAGACAAAGGGAAATCTCTCACCACCAGCAAAATCAAGTCAACCAGTGGCTACAAAGGCAAAGAGGTTTGTGAAATTGAAACCTAGAAAACAAGTGAAGAACCAGGCAAAGAAGACACTAAAATATCCCTCACCTGCAAAACAAAGTTTACATGGTAGTAAAGAAACTAAAAAAAAACAAGCAGCAGATAAGCAAGGAGTTCAGAGAATAAAAAGGAGCCAAGCTACAACAACAAAGGGAAAATATAGAAAAAGTGAAAGCAAACATAAAAAGTTAAAATTAGTAAAGAAGCTGGAGTTTAAAGGTGAAAACGCAGCATTTTTTTTCCAAGCCAAGAAGCCTGTGACTAGGCATTCAAAAAGGCTCAAGGAACTTAACACAGAAGTTGAAGAAACCTATGAAACAACCAAGGTTCCTGAAGAGGTAATTGATCTCTCCTCGCCAGTACCATTGCAAGCAGAAAACAGAGTAATCGTAGAACAAAAAGAAATGACAAAGCATCAAAACCTAGTAGAGAAGTTGATATCAGCAAACCATGAGATTGCTAGGTTGAAGAAAAGAAATAGAAAACATATCATTGAGAAAGAAAAATTCAAAAGAATGAAAGCTGTTTGGGAAGGTCAAATAGCCTCTAGATAAAAAATCCCAAGCAGTGAAGAACAATTCTTCACATGGACAGTCCTAGCTATTAAGGAAGCAAAGTTTATGAGAGTGATCAACACTCATTTAAGAACTAGCAACATAAAGCTAAAGAGC
This sequence comes from Pinus albicaulis, assembly GCA_034641835.2. Taxonomy (NCBI): domain Eukaryota; kingdom Viridiplantae; phylum Streptophyta; class Pinopsida; order Pinales; family Pinaceae; genus Pinus; species Pinus albicaulis. The sequence goes on from JAXQQM020077196.1 coordinate 70,500, forward strand.
CAAGTGGAATATCTACAGATACAGTTGAAAGAATATCAAGAAGAATTGAAAAAGCAGTGAAATAGAGTAACAAATATATAAGACAAACTCAGATGAAAAAAATAATGTTAAATTTAATGAAGAATATATTTTCAGGGTTATTTTGTTGTAGGTTTTGAAACAATATCACTATCCTTAAGTTTGAGAATCCCCTTATCAAAAATTTAAAAAAAAATTCAACAAAACTGCTTACACAACAGTTTTGTAGCGTAGATAGTGCAAATTTGATGAAATGCGCTACGAAAATACTAAAGTAGTCATTTCATCATTTTTCATAGCAAATTTTGAAGGAATTTTTGTGAGTTTGGTTTTTAAACTTCTTGTGGGAATGTGTCAAGTGAAGATAAAGGCTATCATGAAAGAAATAGATTGAAATTTGTTGAAGAAAGGAGCTAAAACCCTGCACCACGAAAAGCGCTACGAAACTATGTTGCTTTTGTAGCACAGGTCTGTTTTTAGTTTTTTACATAATTCGAAACTAAAGTTTTGAACAACGGGCACAGCAAGAGGATATATTCACATGTTCTAATTTTATACAACAGATGGCATCCAAATTATGGTGTATAAAGGGTTAGAATGTATTAGACAGTCAAAGTGTATCAAAAGCCTAAAAGGAAGGAGACAATTTCCTAGAACATAGGAGAACAGCATCATCAACAGCATGTTCACATCAAGATTGGGAATCATCATCCATATTCGACTTCATGGAAAAGAAAGTGGCATAATATGTAATGAAGACTAGATAAGGTTGTTAGGAAGGAAATTAAAGAGTTTTAGTCCTATTTGGAATAGGACTACTCATTAGGGTTCTAGCTGTCAATTTGTAACAAATATCATGTTTCATGATTAGGAAAGGTGTCAAACACTATGAATTCGATTTATTTAATGGAGGATAAGAGAATCCTATATTTTAAATGATCTATAAAGAGTATGAGGTCGAAATACACAAGGTTGGACATTTTATTAGCAAAAATATTGTGTTTTGTATGTGACTATTTTCAAATTTAATACAAAGAAGTTTACTTAGCCAACTTGAGATTCATACAGAGTTTTAGTGTGTGTTTGTTCTATTTCATCCTTTTACTATCTATTTCAGTCGTATTTTCTTATGTTTACTAAGAATTCATCCTTGATGCTCTGACTTCCTATGTAGGAAAATTGATTGTGTTTCTACTCTCTCACATGTGTATCTTTTGACTAAAACTCTAACATGCCTCAAATTCCATGCTAGGTAGATTATCTTGGTTTTGCTAAAGTTATCATGACTCCATAGCCCAATGAATACTTGCTAATGTGATTTGCAACCAGTTATACCATTTATCTGTTTTTGCCACATATAGAGTTATCCATCTACTTATTTATCAAAAAACATAAACCATTGAGAGAGCCCTCTCAGGTTGAGGAGGCTAATCCTAAGCCAAAATATTGGTTTGAAACAATTACACAATATTTACTTGATGAGAAACCCATCAGGCCTGATTTTGTGATAACATTTTGGTGCATCTTCCGGGAGTCTGAATATTATACTTTCCTGATATTTTGAAGTAGAACTTCTAAAGGTAGTCGGAGCTCAAGAAGCTTTTCGAGGCTTCATCTACCTTGGTGACTCCATTTAAATTTTATATGTTCAAATGTGGCTTCGAGAAGGAGATAAACGAGGAGTAATCCTGACCCAGATCCACCTACCATGGAGGATAATCCAAAAAACATTTCAAGAGGTAGTCAAGGAATTTCTGAAATATCAGGTACTCCATCTCATTCGAAATCCTTGTCCTCTAAAATATCAAGAAGTACTAAAGACAAAAGAGTTGATTATAAGATTCATGAGGTTTTGTTTAGATCAGAAAATTAAAAAGAATTAATTGAAATTATCTTAGACTTACATAAGAGAGGAATTGACACCTTAGCTCTAGTAACCCAAGAAGATAAAGAGGAATTCTGGGAAGCTGTTGCTTCAGAGTTGTTGTTGGAAAAGGAGTCTTTAGACATATTAAAGGAGCTTGATCCTTTTGAATTATTGTTGAAAAGTAAAGCTGGTTTACCTCTTCCCAACTGGAGCTCAATTGTTGGTGGCTTACAAAGAACAAGTAGTTTTCCTCATATCAATTTTTCATCTACTATTTGTGCCTTCCCTAAAACTACCACAGTACCTCTGACCATGGCTGGAAATCCACCTGCTGCACCTGCTAGATACGCCCCCCTTGTCCTTCCTTATGTCTTACATGACCTCCCTAGTAAATATGCTGCTAGAATGAAAACCTGGGGAAGTGATGAAGACATTACAACAGAAGATCTTGTTGATAAATTTAATAACTTTATAGATAGGGAGGAGGTTTATCATGAAGATGTTAAATTAATATTATTTGCTCAAAGTTTTACTGGTGAGGTTAGAAAGTGGTATAAAGCCCTTACTCCTAGAAACATTCATAATTAGAATGAATTTGAAGATATTTTCTTAAGGAAATGGGGAAAAAGAACTAATCCAGTACAAGCCCTCACTAAGTATAATACCTTGAAGAGAGATGCTGAAGAAACTGTCCAAAATTTTTCAAAAAGGTTTAATAAGGTGTTAGATTCTATTCCTGCTCGTTTGAAACCACCAGAAGCCTTAGCTCAAATGAGGTATTCCGAAGCTTTCGACTATGAATTTTCCATACTGTTTAGAGAAAGAGAATCTCATACACTTGATGAAATGCAAAATGATGATATGAAGGTGGAGGTTAATTTGATAACAGATAAAAAGTCAAAAATGGGTAAGGGTAAGTTGAAAGAGGAAGAGAAACCTTCATCTTCTACCTCTATGGACAAGCTAGATTCAATGATGAAAACAATGGAAAAATTGATGGATATATTAGCCCTTGGAATTACCTTTGCTCCTCCTGCACAACATGAACCTCAATTTATAAACCCTCAGTTCAAGAGACCTCATAATTATCAAAGACCAAGGGAGAACAAAAATCAGTACCCTGATCCTCCAGTGAGACCTCCTTTTCAGCAAAATTTAGTTGATGAAGAAGATGACCCTGAAGAACCTGAAGAATCTATTAATTGTTTTGATGAAGAAATTTCAGGAATTTTCTTGACCAAGGAAGAACATGATCAATTAGATCAAAACAATCATGAATAAGAAACATCAGACAATTTAAAGGGGTATCAACATGCTATTTTTGAGATGCAGAAACAATAAAATCTCAGAAATAGGAATGTACCTATCATTGCAAATAAGACCAAACCAAGGAAGGATGCACCTTAGGTTGTTTATGGCAAGAAGAAAGCTCCTAAGTGTTAGGGTCCCGTGATTTGGCTGATTGGAAAGCCAAATGACAGTGTAACATCAAACCAATATTTGGAGCCCAAGGACCTAGCCTTCCTAGAATCAGAGAGGGCTCTCTCTATTTGTGTAAGGGATATCTATGTGTTTGCCTATTATGTTTTGATTTTAGGATAGTTATGAAGTAGGTTTTTTGGTTTTGGTTTTTTAAGGTTGTGAGGGATGAAACTGAACAAAGATATAATATAGGTAAAAAGATGTTAGATCAACTTGGCTATGGGGTCGAAAAGGTCTAGAAAGCTATCAGACGGTGATACAAGGCTGTTGAAGGGCTGATTTGATTCGAGGTAGAAAGGATATTTGGGCAAAATGGAATAAAATGAACATCAAGTTTGGGAACAACAAAGGGTTTCAAGCATAACTAGTTTAATAGCTGACATAAACATGGTAGGGAAAACCATAAATCATGATAAATTTAACTAGAAGCTAATCAATACATAGAAATAAACATTCAAGCCATGCATAGAGATATATCACCCTATAACTTTGGGAAATGGCTATCAGAATTTGGGGAAAACACTTAAGATAGACGAACAACTTAACTTACTATGTCGGAACACCTAAACATAGTACCTCAAGTTATTGGGCACTTTGAAAACAAGATCACATAGTCTTAGGCAAAGGGCAAGATCAAAACAAGACCTCCTTGGTTCAACAAATGACAATCTAATCAGTCAAAGAGAAATTTCATGGATGGAGCTATGGCTAGTCATTGGTAAGCACGGAATACCATAAATCATACTTAACATGCATAAAATCATGAATGAAATAAGCAACAATATCCTTAAGTTATTAAAGAGAAATCAAGAATTCTTTAATGTGACTAAGGAAGAAGAAAAAATGGAAACTATGAAGAAACAGGAAATTTGAGGTGCCTCCAAGGGCATGTCTCAAATTTTTTCTCTACTGATCTATAGCAAGCAAGAAACATGGATTCATGAATTAAAACTAGAAAACAAAACAAAGAAAGAGACACTATACCATTCTACCAAGTCATGGAATCTAGCAACAATCCTCTTTCATCATCCAAGAACATCCAAGAGACTATCCAAGAGCATGAGACAAGTATTTCTTGCAAAGCTTATATGACCATATATTGCTTCTATCATCAAGTTCGGCCTTGTTTACAATGAAATCCTTTGGAATATATAGGCTCAAGTGAGGAAAACCTCTTAGTTCAATTTTCACTCTCATTGGCCTATTCAAAATATCTAAACTTGCCCTTGAGGCTTTGCAAAGCCCAAGGCACAAAATATCTCATAAAATATCTAAAAAATGCTAAAAAAGGGAATTAAATTGACTTTTCATAACTTCTCATGTGCAAAAATAGCTAAACGCACATGAGGAAAAAGCAGTTTTTAAAGGTTCAAATTTTACAAAAATAGTCAAAAATTACATCAGCAAAAGGTCCCCTGACTTGCCGGCAACTTTTGGCAGCCTTCCTGATGTCGAAACGAGGCTCATGATAACTCGTTGGAAAGCTATATGTGTCTACTTTCTGGAGCGATTGGAATTTTCCCAATCGGATTCCTATAAGTCCTCCAAAAATAGGCCTGTGTGTAAACAAATAGAAAATAAGGTTTGCTGATAGACCGGCAAGAATGTAGAAAAAGCGGGCATTTTTCGCCATTTAGGGGGAGAAAATGATCTTCAAATGCCCTGAAAATAGCTGAGTGTGTGCTCCTAAAATTATGGCATCCAATGATACCATTATACTCCCTTGATGATCCCCCAAACTGAAATGGCGAAGCCCATGAGTTTTGGCCAAAAACCCAAAAATGCCAAAAAACCAAAATATGTCGAAAATCGCCCAAAATTGGTGAGCATGACCCTAAAGGGTTCTCAAGAACATGTTGTGAAGTAGAGGCAAAAATATGAATTCCTAATGTGTCTTTTCTCACTTTCTGTGCCGGGCACTTCTCTCTAGCCTCCTTGAGCTTTTCTTGAGCAGCGTTCAACTTGCGTCGGGCAAACTGATTTAACTTTTTATAATGCTCATCATTCTCATTTGAAGGTCTAAATCCCTGTTTTCCATATCCAACTTCTTCTCCAAATGGTCATTGAATATCTCAAGCCATGCCTCCTTATTTTTTTCTATCTCCTGTTCAAACAATGCAGTGAGAGGGGTAGATTGGAGAAGGGCATTTTCCTCTTCTTTTTGCTTTTCAAGGGCCTTTTTAAGCCCCATGGTTTTAGGCATCTTTCGCTTAGGCTGATCTTCGCCTTCACTTTCATCAAACTCGCCCATGAGTTCTTCCAACCTTTCTTGGGCTTTGGAGGCCTCCTTCTTGTACTTAGTCGCCCGTGTCTCATAAACATCCATATGGACACGCATTTGCCTATTTTGGATCTGGAGAAATTGATTGAAATTCCTTGCTCTATGAAGATCATCCTTCAATGCATCAATTTGGCCTTCCCTATGGATCAAAAGGTTTTCTAGAATCCGGGCCTCATTATCGCTATCATCGCTTTGGATAGGGATGATATCGAATGCACTCTCCTGTTCATGACTTTCTTCTACCTTGCCCTTCCCTTTGCTTTGGGTGGCTATTCTAGTGCTCTTCCTCCTAGGCAAATCAATGATAGGCTTCTTTGGCAATTTTCCTTTACTTCAGAGAGCCCTTGTCATATTTGGAGTGACCACTCTAGGCACTCTCTTCTTTGCTGTCTGGGGCTTGGCCTTTTTAGGAGAAGAGGGCATGACCCCTTTACCTTTGTCATCTTGCTTGTCATCCTTTTGAGTTTTTTTTTCTTCTTGAGGAGGCTGCCCTTGCTCATCACTGTCATGCCCTTTTTCATCATCTTCATGCTACTGCTCTGTCTCATAGGACTGTTGTGTGTCCTCTTTAGGCTTCCCTTGCTCATCACTATCATGCTTCCCTTGCTGCTCCGTCTCACAAGGCTGCCCTTCATCATCTTTATGCTGCTGCCCTGTCTCTCCCTTACTGTCATGCTGCTGTCCAGTACTTCCTTCCTCTTTCTCATGCTGCTATTCATCACCAATGTGATGTTGTTGTGTGTCACCATAAGGCTGCTGTTCAGCCTCCTCATCAATTTTTTGTTCACCCTCACCACTGTCATGCTACTGTTCACCCTCATCATTGTCATGCTGCTGTCCAGCACTTTCTTCCTCTTGTTGGTCAATTCCTTCTCCTTCTTCATGTTCCTTTGTTTGTTCTGTAGTAAACTTGAACTTTTTAGGAGTAGGCCTACTAGAATAAGGCGAGGGCTATGAGTAGGAGATGTAGGGATTGTATGGACTAGAGGGATAGTGGAGAAATCCGGATGAGTGATGAAAACATCCCAAGAGACCTCTCTCTTTTCAAGCTGATGAAGAATGATGATTTTGATGAGAGAGTGATGGAAGAGACAGGCTATTTGCTGTGAAGGAGGCCTCTTCTGGACAGTGGAGGCCATTTTCTCAATGCTCTTGTGCAAGAAGAAAGGAAGATTTAGCTGCTTGGTCCTTGTGAAATGCATGAGCAGTCGAATGTGATATGCATAAATTCGGGAGAATATTCCCTCACAAGTAAATTACTTCATTATAATCTTAATGAGAGGGGCGTAGCTGGTTAAGAGATATGAGAAAGGGAAAATAGAAGGACAAGCATCTCTGTGTTCAGGCTTTAGAAAGGGCTTGTAATTATCTAAGTCCAAATGGCTTTGCTTAAACCATTTCTCGCCAATATATGGAATTCTAGTGGCTTTGGAGATGGATATTGGGGAGAACTTGAAGTCAAGGCTCGCCAACTGGAAATTCTTGTCTCTGAACCTCAAAGCGCAAGGGTGTGTCAAAGGAGAAAAACTCTTGACCTATTGCACCCTTTGGAAAAAATCTAAACATCCTACCTCATGGAAATTGAATAAGGCTGATGGGTGGGCATTCACTTCTTCAGTATAAGTAGGCTTAAATCGCTTATGTAAACCACTCCTACTATCCTGCCTAGGAGGCATCTTGTCTTGGATGCACTTCTGCAAAACCAAACTGCCTCAAAAGTTTTTGAAATGTATTTTTAAGCACAACTTTGTCTTGTTTATAAATCACTGTTTGATAAGGAAAAATTGGTTTCAAATGCTGTGTGAGATGCTTTCTTTGATATTAGGTCTCTGCTCCTTCAAAACACTGTCTTTTCTTCCCTTTTTATGCCAAACAACCAATATTTATAATAAGCACACAGTCAAAAAAATATAAACATAGTCAAAATGATTTTTATGTGTTTGTGGTAAGGTCACCCAGCTTTTGGCGTTTTGAGGACAACAGGATAGCCTTATATTTTTAGACAAAGGCAAAACAAATTTCTTCCCAATTCAAAACACTGCTCTTCTTCTTTTGTATGCCAATCAGCAAGTAAATTCAATAACCATCACATAGTCAACCAAAATGAATATACACAGTCAAAAGGTCACTGTGTTATAGGTAGAGTCATCAAACTCCTTGTGTTTGGTGTGAGCACAAAAAGCCCTGTAGTAGTCAAAAAGAAAAAACTCCTCTTAAACAAAACACTGCCCTTGTATTCACTATTCCTCACCCACAGTCAGACAAGAACAACCTCCAAATGCAATGGTGGCTCCACTTACTAAAGTCAGCTTTATGGAACAAAGGAGGCAACAGCGGTTATTTTCCATTTTTTACCCCACAGAGATGTCCTTTGAATCAAAAACATTTATACAGCGATCACTGTTCATGAAATTAGGTTATTGTTTTACTTTTCCAAATACTGTGTTTCTCTCTTTAAAATAGTGTCTCCATCTTTTATCATTTCTTTGAGGGTAGTTTAATGGGCTTTTCACATTAATAAAAACCCAACATTCTCACTATTTCACCTCTAGCAAACGCAACCACAGCAAGTCTTGAAAAGAGCAACGAGGCACATAGAATACCTTTGAAATCGATGATGGCTTTTCTTGAGGAGTTTGATCCACTTTAGGATTGGTTTGGAGGCACCTCAAATGTTGGATTCATGCGAGACACATTTAGAACGAGAGGGCACTGCCAAAAACACTGTTGAGTCACTTGTAGGGCCGATGTGACCAACGCCTACAGGCGCGTCGCACGCTCCTACAGGCGCGCCACGCGGCCGTGTATTCCTTTGCAAAAACTGTGCCTAAACGCGCCGCGCAATCCTTAAGCTTGAAAAACTCTATGAATTTGCTCACAACTTCTTTCTCCAGTCCAGGGAATAGCAAAAGGAGTATTGTTGGTGCTTTGGGATTTCAAAAATAGATTTTCAACAGTCTTTAACCCTATTTTAAAGTGACAAAAGCAAAGTTCCTTTGAGTTTGACTTGAGAGGGTTTGGAAAACTTCTCTTTTTAAAACACTGCCTTGTCCATTTGAAAAGAAAACAAACTGATTTTGAACGTGTTATGAAGGGCCCACATTTGAAAAATGTTGGTAAAAAGTTCTATGCGGACTAATTTAATAGTTGCAATAGCTATGACTCTTTCTTCTTATCATAACATCATTCCAAGGGTCAACTCTGTTCACTGTGTTTACATTTTTGAAAAGTAACCTCTACCACTGCTGACCCTTTAGTGGTATTTTCAATCATGGAAAAATACTCAACAATACACCAATGATGATGAAGCATCTCTTTCCATTTTCACGGGGATGACCTATCTCTTAAAACTTGGTGGATATTCCTGTTTATGCTGCTTTTAAAGGTGATAATGCTCACTATGAGGCTGATCCAAACTGTTAGGTACTTTTTAAGCTCCTCTTCTGACTATGGGTGAAAAATTCAGTTGCATTCACTCATGCTTTATCATTCTCTGTTTATTTCAAAGGGAACTTCTTTAAAACCTCTCCCTTTATTCAAAATGCAGCAGTAAGGTACCTTTGACTTTTTCGTAAGGAAAATGCCTTTATTTGTAATAATGGCATGCCTTATTGGCTTTGAAAGTTTCTCCGGAATCTGAAAAACATGCCATAATATTTCTTGCACCTTTGGGACCTGTGTATCTATTTGCAATGCCCTTTTGGGAAAGACTAAACTCAATTTTCCTTTTTCTACTATGATGAGTAATTTGAAGCACATTCCCTCATGAACAGGAAGATTAGTACCCTTTGAAAAATAATTATCATCATTGGCCTATGTCATGACCTATCTCTCAACCATCAGCAAGGCTATCTTATTTGGGCTCTAGACTGTTTTTGGAAAGAAACCTTGATAAGAGACAAGTTTAACCTCTTGGATTACAGTGGTACCCCTGCTTCCTTTCTTGTCTTTTACATAATTTCTTTGTTTCAACTGTGTCCTATTGTTTTTTACAATTTGTCTCTCAGTCAGACCCTGAAATCAGTCACTGCTCTGACCCTCTGCTTATGAATGAAGGAGGACTGTCTTGAAAAAATGCCTGATGTTCTTTCAACCTCTATCTCAATCAAATGCAGAATGTTTGATGAATCATACTGAAAGTGGCTTCTGTTATACATGATGGCAGAGGTTAGTTTGAGCTCAAGACTATTTGACTCTTTTGGCCATCTGTTTAACAATCCTTTCTTCAATGATGATGAACCTGTTGGATTCACATTGTAACTGAAATAATAGTGAAATCATACAAATCATTTTTAAAGCCCACTGCTTTGCCTCTTCCTTTTATCATCATTTTCATGCATAGACCTTCAGTTGTTGTCTCACTGTACTTCAAAGCTTGTCTTCAGAGTTAGTGAAAAACTCAAAAACAGACTTTACCTTTGGCCCTCTGCTTATAGATGAAGGAGGCGCTTCAGTCTTCAAACCCTTTGCTTATAGATGAAGGAGGTTTTTAGTCATGTCATATCATCAGCCCTTTGACAGTGTTATTTTTCTTTTCACTGTCCTTTCAGGCTTTGAATGTGATTACAAGAGCTTAATGGAAAACTCTATGCTCTGTGGCTGCATCCCAGGATCAAGATCACATTGAGAAGCAGCTTTCTTCTCATGTGGAGCCAAATATTGTCTTCTGAGATGCTGGTATGCCTCTGTCCTTGAAAGATTCATTTAAAACACTATAAAAACACCTAGAATCAGTTTTATTTATGGTCTATGTATTTTTGAGACTTGAGGGTGTATTAGTGGCGCGACCTATGGCTGTAACCAACTTTATTTGTAGAATGGGAAAGTTTGTTATGACTAGTCTATAGCAGATGGAGGTTCTTTGGCTTTAGAATAATTTGCCAAGGGAGAAATGCCTAAAGCGCCACTTCCTAACTTAGGGGAGACTTTTTGGACAGATTTGGATTGTCTCTTTAGAGCCTATGGGCAGCCTAGTATGGTTGAGGCTAGGTAGGATTTGATAATGAGGTTTCATCTCATCATGGGCGGGCTGAAAGGTAAGAAGGAAAAAAAAAAATTATTGGTGTTTTCCAGCTGGAAAATTTGACAAAATTTTAGATTAGCTGTTAGAAAATTTGGCTGTTACAACTAGTCATCACTAACAAGTGAAAAATACTGATGACTAATAGTGGCTCCATTTGGGGAGGGTAGCTCCTTTTCAGGAGGTGTCCAGAATATCAGATCTTTGGCTTATGAAGACCAGTTCCTTACCCATTGGCACAAATTTCATTCTTCCTTAATGCTACTTCTGAAAAATGACAACATGATTAGCATCAATGATATCTCTACCTACCCTACTATCTTTCCTAACATTTTTTATTCTTTTTTGGCGCATTTGGACTAGAAACCTTTTGACAATATATATTTTTTATTTTTGGAAAATGAACCTATCTAATTCTACACTTATATCTGCCAAGAGTTCAGATTAAACTGATGAAATCCTTCATTACTCTACCTATGCTAGATCAACTGTCAAGATTAAGATGTTTGACAGGATTTTGTTCTCTAATCTAAAACAAGAAATTGAAAAGATTATCAAATCAGGGTTAGACAATCTGATTTTTCATGTATTTGCAGCACGAAAGACAAGTTGCACACAAATATTATTTTTCATAAAATGGAAACTAGAAAAAAACAGGGCTAAGATGAACAACTTGATTTTCATCCCCGCTTCCCTCTTTGGTTCTATTTTGGGCGTGTGGAACCAATATCTTTTCCTAATCTACTCTCTTTGATAAGTCAAGCTTACACAATGTTGACCATCTTTTTCACTCACTAACTTATCAACAAATAAATTTAAACATGTTCAGCTATGATTAGGCTAGATAACTGAACAAGACATTTGAGTATTAGTAGCGGCATTTAGATTTGTGCGCTTTTCGAATGACTATTTTTTGGAACATGGGGCCTTTTTCTATTTTTCAACTGCCCTCTTTTCTATGCTTCTATTGTTTTTTACTTTTTTGTTTTATCTATTTTTCAAATAGTGGTATATACAATGATTGAAAATGCCTTAAACTCAGAAATCTTGGAAATGGTGAAACTTAAGCATCTTATCCTCGTAAGGATCTCCTACCATTCTTGGTCCACTCAACTCCTGAAAAGAGAAATTTGGAAAATTCTCTCTTTCCAACATGACATAAGGATTAATGCAAGAATCTCTGAATGAACTCGTATCTTCCCGCTGTACCTCTTTATACCTCTGATTTATGCTCCTTTCTTTACTGTACATCTTCCTTAAGTAATTTATATACTCTTGGTCATTTTTGAAATAAATAATGACATCATCAAGGTATGTAAAAATGCAGAAATTCAGGACTGGAAACATGGCTTTCATGAGCATATTTTTGATATCCGGTGGTTTTGCAATTCTGAGTCTGAAACTAGAACTACTTCCAGCATACTGAAAAAAATCTTTGAGTTGTCTACTTTGCAAGGGAATCATTTGGCTATAACCTGAAACATCATCTTGCAAATACATATGATTAAAAGCACTTATCATCGGTATATCATGGTCTTGGGTAGGAAGGATAAAATTTCTATTATAGGGATGTGCATTAGTGTTTCTAAAATAAAAAAAGACCCTATGATCAGCTATTTTATCTTTGATCATTACTGATTTGTTCAGACTTTTTTACTTTCTTTTGTCAAATTTGTTTCTTGGAGTAATGGTAATAGCATAGTTTTTGTCATTGTTTTCTCTGCGTGATGTAGTATTCTGCATGAGATTGCCAATTATAGCAGTTCTAAGTCTTTGATGGAATGATAGGATTTTAGCCAATTCAAGTAACTTAGTTGTTTTTGGACTGCAATTATCATGTTTGCTCATAAGGAGTTTATCAGGTACTTTTTCTGGATTTTGAGCTGTTATGGCTACAGTCAAGGTTTCACTTGCAGAGGAAGAGTTGTATGATGGTAAATCTTTGAGGTATGGTAAAAACATTAAGCTTCCCTGCTCCTGAGTTCCGAAAAGGTTTGTGATATGTAAGTCCTCTAATGCCTTTATTCTGAAAAAGTTTCCTGATGTTACTGCTAAGGTTTGACTAAGGTTCAAGCAATTCACTTGATAGTACATAATGGTTTGTGCTTCTTGCTCTATTCATATTTCAGAAAGAAAATACTTACTTTCCTCAAGACATAGTTGTTCATGATCATGATAGTTTTGATTGTCTAGTTCATCATAGAGAACTAGGGGCAGCTGATGTGGTGGGTATAATTTTGTTTCAGTTTCTTCTGACTGTTCTTCAATGTCCTCATCAGTATGCAGAATAAAAGAGTTTAGGTCGGAATGCAAGGAATACATTGGAATGTTATCTGGCCTCTCTTAGCTACTGATCATGTATTTCATGTGTGACTCTCGATAGAGTATTCTTGTTTGGTCAAACACAAGAATAGTGGCATAAGACATTTCAAGTTGAATATTCCCTTGGAGCTTCGCTTCCCAAGATCTGGATAGAAGCATTCCGTACTTGGGAGGAATGTCTACTACCACTATGTCCATGATCAGATGCTTTGCGGGTATTTGGGCTAAACTAAAACATAGATCCTTGATCAAGCCTACACATTTGACTCTACTAGAATCGAAAGAATATAAGTCTTTGTATGGTCTCATGATTTCTAGGCCTAATATTTCCATTACAACCTTCGGCATAAGATTATGCGAGGCACCAGAGTCTAGCATGGCATTGTGAAGGATTTGGTCATGGATATTTAAACTGATGTAAAAGGGAAGAGTGGTTCCCTCTTGGAATTTCCCTTCTATTTTCGGACCAAACAACACTTCAGGAGTGTCATCAGCTAGATTAAGGGTGTAGGCATCACTTCCTATATTCAAGAATTTTAACAGTTGGAACTTGTAAGAGTTTTGGGTGATGAGCTCGGTAAGAGGCATGGTGATCTTTATTTTGGCGATTTCGCCCTCAAAACTAAAAGGTAGATGTAGTTTAGACATGTTTGCTTCAACTTTTTCAGCCATGGCTTTCTCTAGGTTTTGAGTTTTCTGGCTCTGTTTTGGGATTTTGTTTCCCACAACCACTTCGGGAATCTTTGTGGAAGTACTAGGAATATCTGAATCAGGATTAGTTTGGGTAACTCTATCTTTGTTTTGGTCATTTTTCCCGACCATGATTTTGTTGTTATTCACTACTTTCTTAAGGATGGTATCAGGGGTCTTAGCAGTGTTTGAGCTACCTTTCTTGGAGTTGTCTTGATTTTTCCTACTTCTAAGGTCATACTGCCTGTGAGCTTCTATTATGGCATTCTAAAAATATATGGCAGGATGCTTGGGATCTTTATAGTTGGTTTCATTATGATTTGGAGAGAAGAATGCTTGTTCTTCTTCCATGAGGTACACCTCACTCTCATAATCAGACCCTATGAGGTTCCAATGATTTTCATCAATGGGTTCAGTATCCTTATCTTCTTCATCAATATAATTTTCACTGTAGGATGGTTTTATTTGCTGATCATTTCCTCTTGGTTTATTTTGAGACTGGTCTTTTCTAAAGCCTTAGTTTCGGTCTTGCGGGTTTGGTTGGTTGTCCCTAAGAGGTACTTTTTCACTCATTTTTTCCCACATATTTGTCATGGATTTGACCAGGTCATCTATTCTAGGATGTAGGGAAGGAGATGAAGTGGACACCTCATCTCTATATGTGACTTTTCTTTCTGCTCTAGTCCTAGCTCTTTTTTCTGCTAAGTTGGCTTCTGCTTTTATGGCTACTTTTGGCATTTCCTCTAGAGTAGGGGGGTCCTTGTCTCTTAGCTGATAATTCATGTCTGGGTCAAAACCCTCAGGGAACTTTGCCAAGGCTGAACCAAGTGGGGGTTTGAAGTGAGGTGGGAGGGCATTATACACACCGTTGAACCTAGTGGAGTATCCTTGGACACTTTCCCCATTTTCCCATTTTATATTTTTATATTCTGACAGGATTTGAATAGGGTTCCTTTGGATTTCCCACTTGTTTATGAAGGTGTGGTAGAGTTCTGGGTAGTTGTGGATGCTGTTTGGAGTTAAGCTTTTGAACCATTTTTTGGGTTCTCCGCCCAGGCTTTGGGCAAACATTCTCATTCTGACGGTGTCGTCTTGTATTTCCATGTATTCAAAGGCATCACTAATCTTATCTACATGTTTTTGAGCTGTGGTAGTCTCATCTCTAGTAAAGTGTGGGATTTTGGCTTGATAGTTATCTTGTAAGGGAGCCAAAGGCTGTGGCAACACAAAGGTGCATACCAGGCTACCATGATGGGAGCTGATGGATGATGTATAAAATGAGGGTTTGTGGGATGAGCTGAGGTGATTTGAATAGTAGTGGTTTGGATAGGTGTGGCAGATGTACTTGGGCTAGTGACCTGGTTTTGAGTAGATCTGGGATGGTATGAGATAAAGTGATGGAGAAGCTGAAAGTCGGGAGGGGTGGTAGGTGAGGCTTCTCTACTAGGACTCTGTGGCAGATCTAGGGACTCAAGATCGTCAAAGTCTATCTTACTTTGTGACTTGCTTCTAAAAAGAGTTTTTTTATTTTATTTTAAGTCAAATGGGGAATCCTGCAAGGCAGTGAGATGTTCGAGTACTAATCTTGCTTTACAGATGGACCTATCAGTAGCTAAATCTCCAGTTTGGGAAGCTTGCCACAGAATCTTCTCTGGGTCATCTACTATGATAGGGGGATTTGGGTCTGGATGAGATCTAGTGTTGATTCTTCGTGAAGCCAGATTTCGGGTCTAGAGTTTAGAGAGGATGGTATTTGTGAAAGTTTCAGATGGATGGCCTCTCTAAGGTTATACTAATGTGAAGGATGGTCAAAACCAAAAGGATGGACTAGTGGAGTCGCTAGGTGGATTTTTATGAAAACTATGTTCCACCACCAATACTATCAAAGATGCTTTGGGAAAGATTTATAGCAAACTTTGAGATGGAAAATTTTCAAAGAAGAATGATTCACTTGGTTTTAACAGTTTGCTAGGATGTATGGACAAGCTAATGGTTCTCTTGGCAAGAAAGCTTCTGCTTATCTCCTATGTTTAGGTGAGGTTTTTCTGAATCGCTAAGTTATACTTAGTTTGTCACTGATTACAGAGCTTCTACCCTAAGTTTAATTGTTTTGGAGGGATGAGTTAGCATAAAGGTATGGTTTATGAATTTTTTGGTCTTTTGTGGAGTTTTTAGGCCTACTAGAGGCTAGTGGAGTCGTCAGGTGGAACTTGGTTGTTTTTGAAAAGATGTAGCTATGGTCCACCACCAGTAACTAGGGAAAAAACCAATCTGGGAATGTTTTGGTGTTTTCCTGAGTTTTTATGTGCATTCTATGGTTTATTAAAGTATTCTAGACCTGTTTCATCACTTTGTTAGGGTGGAGAGAAAAAAAAGAGTTTACTCTAAATGGTTTTATGGACTGCTTGCCTATGAGGTTTTGGAAGAGTTTCCCACAAGTGAATCATCATTTTTCTAAGATGGTGAAAGAGCTAGATTCTACTCTTCTAATTTTGACTGAGATTTTGAGAGTTCCTAAGGGAAACCTAGGATGTTTTGACTCAATGTCCCACCATGATCGCCATTATGTTAGGGTCCCATGATTTGGCTGATTGGAAAGCCAAATGAAAATGTAACATGAAACCAATATTTGGAGCCCAAGGACCTAACCTTCCTGGACTCAGAGAGGGCTCTCTCTATTTGTGTAAGGGATATCTGTGTGTTTGCTTATTATGTTCTGATTTTAGGCTAGTTATAAAGTAGGTTTTTTGTTTTTGGTTTTTTAAGGTTGTGAGGGATGAAACTGATCAAAGATATAATATAGGTAAAAAGATGTCAGATCAACTGGGCTATGGGGTCGAAAAGGTCTAGAAAGCTATCAGACATTGATACAAGGCTGTTGAAGGGCCGATTTGATTCGAGGTAGAAAGGATCTTTGGGAAAAATGGAATAAAATGAACATCAAGTTTGGGAACAACAAAGGGTTTCAAGCATAACTAGTTTAATAGCTGACATAAACATTGTAGGGAAAACCATAAATCATGATAAATGTAACTATAAGCTAATCAATACATAGAAATAAACATTCGAGCCATGCATAGAGATATATCACCCTCTAACTTTGGGAAATGGCTATCAGACTTTGGGGAAAACACTTAAGACAGACGAACAACTTAAATTACTATGCTGGAATGCCTAAACATAGTAATTCAAGTTATTGGGCACTTTGAAAACAAGATCGCATAGTCTTAGGCAAAGGGCAAGATCGAAACAAGACCTCCTTGGTTCAAAAAATGACAATCTAATCAGTCAAAGAGAAATTTCATGGATGGAGCTATGGCTAGTCATTGGTAAGTAGGGCGTACCGTAAATCATACTTAACATGCATAAAACCATGAATGAAATAAGCAACAATATCCTTAAGTTATTAAAGAGCAATCAAGAATTCTTTAATGTGACGAAGGAAGAAGAAAACATGGAAGCTATGAAGAAACAGGAAATTTGAGGTGCCTCCAAGGGAATGTCTCAAATTTGTTCTCTACTGATCTATAGCAAGCAAGAAACATGGATTCATGAATGAAAACTAGAAAACAAAACAAATAAAGAGACACTATCCCATTCTACCAAGTCATGGAATCCAACAACAATCCTCTTTCATCATCCAAGAACATCCAAGAGACTATCCAAGAGCATGAGACAAGTATTTCTTCCAAAGCTTATATGACCATATATTTCTTCTATCATCAAGTTTAGCCTTGTTTACAATGAAATCCTTTGGAATATATAGGCTCAAGTGAGGAAAACCTCTTAGTTCAATTTGCACTCTCATTGGCCTATTCAAAATATCTAAACTTGTCCTTGAGGCTTTGCAAAGCACAAGGCACAAAATATCTCATAAAATATCTAAAAAATGATAAAAAGGGGAATCAAATTGAATTTTCATAACTTCTCATGTGCAAAAATAGCTAAATGCACATAAGGAAAAGGCAGTTTTTAAAGGTTCAAATTTTACAAAAATAGTCAAAAATTACATCAGCAAAAGGTCCCCTGACTTGCCAGCAACTTTTGGCAGCCTTCCTGATGTCGAAATGAGGCTCATGATAGCTCGTTGGAAATATATGTGTGTCTAATTTTTGGAGAAACTAGAAATTTTCCAATCCGATGCCTAGAAGTCCTCCAAAAATAGGCTTGTGTGTAAAAAACCAGAAAATAAGGTTTGCTGATAGACCAGGCAGAATGTAGAAATAGCAAGCATTTTTCGCCATTTCAGGGCAGAAAATGATCTTCAAATATCCTGAAAATCGCTGAGTGTGTGATCCTAAAATTATGGAATCCAATGATACCATTCTCCTCCCTTGATGATCCCCCAAACTGAAATGGCGAAGCCCATGATTTTTGGCCAAAAACCCAAAAATGCCAAAAAACCAAAATATGTCAAAAATCGCCCAAAATTGGTGAGCATGACCCTCAAGGGTTCTCAGCAACATGTTGTGAAGCATAGGACAAAATTTGAAGTCCTGATGTGTCTTTTCTCACTTTTTGTGCCGGGCGCTTCCCTCTAGCCTCCTTGAGCTTTTCTTGAGCAGCCTTCAACTTGCGCCGGGCAAACTAATTTAACTTTTTATAATGCCTCGTCATTCTC
The DNA here is from genome assembly GCA_034641835.2 of Pinus albicaulis. Lineage (NCBI taxonomy): Eukaryota > Viridiplantae > Streptophyta > Pinopsida > Pinales > Pinaceae > Pinus > Pinus albicaulis. The sequence goes on from JAXQQM020077196.1 coordinate 88,801, forward strand.
ATTTGAAGGTCTAAATCCCTGTTTTCCCTCTCCAACTTCTTCTCCAAATGTTCATTGACTCTCTCAAGCCATGCCTCCTTATTTTTTTCTATCTCCTCTTCAAACAATGCAGTGAGAGGGGTAGATTGGAGAAGGGCATTTTCCTCTTCTTTTTGCTTTTCAAGGGCCTTTTTAAGCCCCATGGTTCTAGGCCTCTTTCGCATAGGCTTATCTTCGCCTTCACTTTCATCAAACTTGCCCATGAGTTCCTCCAACCTTGCTTGGGCTTTGGAGGCCTCCTTCTTGTACTTAGTCGCCCGTGTCTCATAAACAACCATATGGACACTCATTTTCCTATTTTGGATTTGCAGAAATTGATTGAAATTCCTTGCTCTATGAAGATCATCCTTCAATGCATCAATTTGGCCTTCCCTATGGATCAAAAGGTTTTCTAGAATCCGGGACTCATTATCACTATCATCGCTTTGGATAGGGATGATATCGAATGCACTCTCCTCTTCATGACTTTCTTCTACCTTGCCCTTCCCTTTGCTTTGGGTGGCTATTCTAGTGCTCTTCCTCCTAGGAAAATCAATGATAGGCTTCTTTGGCAATTTTCCTTTACTTCAGAGATCCCTTGTCATATTTCGAGTGACCACTCTAGGCACTCTCTTCTTTGCTGTCCGGGGCTTGTCCTTTTTAGGAGAAGAGGGCATGAACCCTTTACCTTTGTCATCTTGCTTGTCATCCTTTTGAGTTTGTTGTTTTTCTTGAGGAGGCTGCCCTTGCTCATCACTGTCATGCCCTTTTTCATCATCTTCATGCTTCTTCTCTGTCTCATAGGACTGTTGTGTGTCCTCTTTAGGCTTCCCTTGCTCATCACTATCATGCTGCCCTTGCTGCTCTATCTCACAAGGCTACCCTTCATCATCTTTATGCTGCTGCCCTGTCTCTCCCTTACTGTCATGCTGCTGTCCAGTACTTCCTTCCTCTTTCTCATGCTGCTATTCATCACCACTGTGATGTTGCTGTGTGTCACCATAAGGCTAATTTTCAGCCTCCTCATCAGTTTTTTGTTCAGCCTCACCACTGTCATGTTGTTGTTCACCCTCATCACTGTCATGCTGCTGTCTAACACTTTCTTCCTCTTGCTGGTCACTTCCTTCTCCTTCTTCATGTTCCTTTGTTTGCTCTGTAGTAAACTTGAGCTTTTTAGGAGTAGGCCTGCTAGAAGAAGGCGAGAGGCAATGAGTAGGAGATGTAGGGGATGTATGGACTGGAGGGATAGTGGAGAAATCCGGATGAGTGATGAAAACATCCCAAGAGACCTCTCTCTTTTCAAGTTGATGAAGAATGATGATTTTGATGAGAGAGTGATGGAAAAGATAGGCTATTTTCTGTGAAGGAGGCCTCTTCTAGACAGTGGAGGCCATTTTCTCAATGCTCTTGTGCAAGAAGAAAGGAAGATTTAGCTGCTTGGTCCTTGTGAAGTGCATGAGCACTCGAATGTGATATGCATAAATTCGGGAGAATATTCCCTCACAAGTAAAGTACTTCATGATAATCTTCATGAGAGGGGCGTAGCTGGTTAAGAGATATGAGAAAGGGAAAATAGAAGGACAAGTATCTCCGTGTTCAGGCTTTAGAAAGGGCTTGTAATCATCTAAGTCCAAATGGCTTTTCTTAAACCATTTCTCGCCAATATAGGGAAGTCTAGTGGCTTTAGATATGGATCTTTGGGATTACTTGAAGTCAAGGCCCGCCAACTAGAAATGCTTGTCTCTGAACCTCAAAGCGCAAAGGTGTGTCAAAGGAGAAAAACTCTTTACCTCTTGCACCCTTTGCAAAAAATCTAAAAATCCTAACTCATGGAAATTGAATAAGAATGATGGGTGGGCATTCACTTCTTCAGTAAAAGTAGGCTCAAATCGCTTATGTAAACCACTCCTACTATCCTGCCTAGGAGGCATCTTGTCTTGGATGCGCTTCTGCAAAACCAAACTGCCTCAAAAGTTTTTGAAATGTCTTTTTAAGCACAACTTTGTCATGTTTATAAATCGTTGTTTGATAAGGAAAATTTGGTTTCAAATGCTGTGTGAGATGCTTTCTTTGCTATTAGGTTTCTGCTCCTTCAAAACACTGTCTTTTCTTCCCTTTGTATGCCAAACAACCAATATTTATAATAAGCACACAGTCAACAAAAGATACACATAGTCAAAATGATTTTTATGTGTTTGTGGTAAGGTCACCCAGCTTTTGGTGTTTTGAGGACAACAGGACAGCCTTGTATTTTTAGACAAAGGCAAAACAAAAATCTTCCCAATTCAAAATACTACTCTTCTTCTTTTGTATGCCAATCAGCAAGTAAATTCAATAACCATCACATAGTAAATTCAATAACCATCACTTTTTCATAAGGAAAATTCCTTTATTTGTAATAATGGCATGCCTTATTGGCTTTGAAAGTTTCTCCGGAATCTGAAAAACATGCCATAATATTTCTTGCACCTTTGGGACCTGTGTATCTATTTGCAATGCCCTTTTGGGAAGACTAAACTCAAATTTCCTTTGTCTACTATGATGAGTAATTTGAAGGAAATTCCCTCATGAACAGGAAGATTAGTACCCTTTGAAAAATTATTATCATCATTGGCCTGTGTCATGACCTATCTCTCAACCATCAGCAAGGCTGTCTTATTTGGGCTCTAGACTATTTTTGGAAAGAAACCTTGATAAGAGACAAGTTTAACCTCTTGGATTACAGTGGTACCCCTGCTTCCTTTCTTGTCTTTTACATCATTTCTCTATTTCAACTGTCTCCTATTGTTTTTTAAAATTTGTCTCTCAGTCAGTGTTTCAGGGAAATCTCACCCTAGAGGTTGGTTGGGGTACAACCTCCACAGAGCAGGGGCATGCTACTTAACAGAGACTCACACAACCATGCACGTTCAGAAAAACCAAATAGAGTAGAAAGAGGAAGTTACCCGTAGGTCCTACGGTTGAAGTAGATCCACGTGGGGTCCAAACCCCCAGCAACCGTCCTTCCTTCTTAACTTGAAAAACAAGATTAAACCAACACAAAGGACAGGTTGTACAGCATATATCTACTCTAAATGTTAGTGAGATTCATATAAAACATTAAATAAATCATAATGAATGCTTGTATAACAAATATTCTCATACATATAAGCATACACCAACACGTTTATTTCGGGAACAGCATGGTACTTCTGTATTATAAATAGCATGTACAAAAGTAATACGTGGAGAGATCACCTGATCCTTCCAAGGCCTTCGCAGACCGTCGTCCGGATCCGTCCAGCCCTTGCCTCGCTAAGACTCCTTCCAAACTGGTGCATACGAGATAACATATAAAGGGATGTGTATCTCAAGGAAACAAGGGTTTCCTATAATGAATTGGGAAAGTGCAGGAGGCACGGGGAATCAGACTTGGATAGGGAATACCAACAGAGTATAATATCAATAATTCTCTCTCTCCCTTAGGCCATACACATGAGGGGTTTTTATACTCCCTCCAAGTAGTTTCAACAGTTGGAAACAGTTGGCCACGTGCTGGGGTGGTTGAACTACCCGAGTAACCATCAACCCAGCCCGAAAATAGGGAATTTTTATATATTTTTTCATAATTTTAATGGCATACGCGGAAAAGTGCAGCTGGACTCGCGTATACACGCGAAAAAGTACGGGCATAGTCGCGTATGGGGATTTTTACACTGTTTTTAAGTGAATTTGTCCAAGTCTGTAGGAATGGGTGCCCAAAACCATCAAAGCAATCATGAATCATATGAAGGTGAGAAATGATGCTATAACAGATGCCCCCTAATATATGAGGTCAGAAGGGGTACATGATGGCCGAAATGCATTATGCACATAGAAAGAACTTCGCAAGGACAAGAGAGGACTTCACCAGATTTCAGCCTGCCAAAAACCAATGAAAGAAAACAGAGAGTCAACTCATGCTGAGGCGGGTATACCCATGCTCAGTCAAAAATACATCATATAGAAAGTAATGAATAGATCCAACATGTATACAAGTATAGCTGAACTGAAAGTACACAATGAATCATCTGAGCATGGCCCGGACATGCAAGTCTGAATCAATGTCCAAGTATCACATATAGAAAGCTGATCAAAGATGGTGCAACTGGATGTCTGATCAAATAAGTAACTGAATCTCCAAGTACCGGATCATAAGAGGTGGATCAAACGGTACAATCACGCAACTCGGGGACCAACATATAGGATGCTGCTATGCTGAACTGCAACATATAAGGGTGGATGGCATCATTGGCAGATACTGAAAGGACTGTCAAAAGTGAACCGAAACATGCTGATGCAACCCGAGGTCTTCACCGATCACTATGGCACAATTCTACACCATGGGAATAAATGAGCTGAAGTCGACCATGTGAGAAATCGTTGGATTACCGGGCAATGATGTATCCCGTTAACCAACGCGAGACAACCCACCGATAATGTTAATGAGTGTCAAGGTGCCCCAGTACAATCTGACAAGTGCGAATGAATGAGTTGAAGTCGAACACTTGAAAGAATCTACCAATCAGGAGGCAATGATGAATCCCCACCGTCGATAGCGAAGAGTCTGCCACTGATGACTGCAAACCCTAAGGTACTGACAAAAAGACTCTAGATCTTGTTCCCAGAGCAATGAGTCGGAGTCGATGGGAAAAGATCTGCTGGAAGGAAGACATTAAGGCATCCCACATCAGTCCAGCGCGAGTGTAACCCGCAGGCCAAGATTTGGAAGGAATCGAACGAAGGAGAGTGATGGAACCAAAACCGAAGTACGTTTCCGACGTGCACAAGATGAAGCTAGCGCACGGAAGAAACCCTCTGAACCAACCAATAATGAAAACTGACGCAGAGGCGAGAAATCCACCGATAGGGTCAAATGGAAATCCAGGTACTGCACGAATCCCAAGTGTGATAATGTGTGCTGACGTCGAACACAGGGAAAACCACTCAGTCAAAGACCCATGATGATGATCAAATGCTGAGCACGAGGTCACCTATCAATAATGGAAATAGGCCCAAGGTGCGGCTCTAGGCTTGCTCTCAGAGCAATGTGTCGTAGTCGATAAGAGACAAACCCGCCGGCAAGAAGTCAATGGGGACCTTCTCAAACCAGCACGAGCAGAAGATCAAAACATCTGATGTGATAGAACATGATACCGACAAGACCGGGAAGGCCGACTGAATAATGAGTCAAGAGACACCGCAGAATGGCCGACTCAGGCTAGACTTCCCTTGAACAAAAGCACGACTCTGTGATGACCATGGCAGTAAAAAGTGACACTGTATAAGTCCGTCTTGCAGGAGGCAAAACAAACTCTCCATATGATTGGAAGAGATAACCAACCGGGGGAGAACTGACAAGTGAAACATGGTAAAGGCTGAACCTAGGTCAAAAACTAGAACCATCCCAAATGAAGGAAATATATATAAGTATATGTGCTTTGTTCAAGGGCAACAAACTGACTCTGTACTGCCATCAAAATAACGAAGATACATCCCGTTCCCGCTCTTTTTGTTATATTTGATTTTTTTGTCTTTTTCATATAATAAGCCTGAAAAAGAATAAAAGAATGCTATGGCACAATGGATAGAACGAGTATCAAGAAAGCAGATGCACTAGTTCCTGGGATTGGAACAATCCTATGCTCAATGCAAGGTGGCGAAAACTGGTCAGTGATACTCAGAGGAACGTTCCATCCATGGGTACAAAGGTGTCAAGTCGTGATAGCCAAGTGCATGCAATGGTTAACTTGTACAAAAAGTCAAGGTCAAAATTTGGCTTAAACATCGAGTCCAAATGAAGCCGGCTAAAGGCCAGGATAAACAAGTAGCCAATATGCAATGCAGTAATACAACTTAAACGACACCAGGGAGCCTCTAGGGTATAAGCCAGAAAAATGATAAGTGATGAAGGATAAGAATGAAGCTTCAACACAGAAGATATGGCGGGACTAAAGAGGACTCCCGAGCCTACATAAAAAGCAGCATGGGCAACAAGTGATAGCGAGGAACTAACTAGGAATCCCATGTAAAGGAAGGCTCTACCATCAATTCATGATTAAATAATCGGCGAGTGAAATGGGTGTAATACTCATGACCTGATGGGATCGACCCTAAGGCAAGTGATCAGTATGGAGGCTAGAATGAAAGATGCAACGGAGAGTGATTTCCCTAACCTATATTCCAGCGAAGATCATATACCTGCCGTGAAGAGTCGGAAAACATGGATCAAAAACCGGGAAAAATCTCAAAATCGTCAAAATGTACCTGAAAACATACCAAACTGGGCACTTCCAAGAAATCGAGTTATACAGCATAAGATAGATCGAAAAAATAAGCATAAAGAATTTTTGCGAAAATTTTCAACTTTTTAGCCATAAATAGACAAATTACCTCTCATTTGGTTCATTATTGCATAGCTGATTTGGAAAAAGTGCTCTGGAGCTAAAAACTTCTTTCGTCAAATCAGGAACAACCGACCGTCGGAATTCAGCGAAACTTCGGTAGGCTCCTTAATCATCCTGTTTATTCATTTTGTCCGTTTGGAAATTAAAATTAAGTGATTTTTTGCTTTAAAACCCTTGCTAAAAAAATGTGTATCTGCGCATACGCGGGTTTAATGAAGGCAAGTCGTGTATACACGCGACTGTGCACAGGAAAAGTCGCGTATGCGCAGGTCCGATTGCAAAAAAGTGTGGCTAATGAAAAATTTGATGAAATTTCTCAGGATGACCATCTCATGGAGGAAACGTGAGCATAGCGCAGTAGACCAAGAGGTCATGCAGGACCGCGCATCGCAAAACATCCTCCGAAATTGCGGATTGTTGAAATTCTTTAAAATGCCCAATATGAAAAGCAATGTGCGGTTGCTTGAAATGCTCGTAAATTAATGGGAACCAGATCAAGATTTCTTCATAATTGATCAGATGCCACTACGCATTGAAGTGGAGGATATATATTTCATCACTAGACTCTCCAGGAGGGGAGAACCAGTAGACCTGCAGGGAAAACCCCTGGGAGGGTTAACCGTGGAAGATTATGTCCACGTATATTGCGTAGATAATTCCAAAAAGGTTGGAACACAGATTGAAATTAGAGATATCAGGGATTTTCACATGAAGATCCTCCTTTTCACCATCAGCAGAGTGGCAGGATCTGCCTCACTACATCAGGCGTCCAGGACGCAAATGAGTATAGTTGTAGAGTGTTTGACTCATGTTTACGATTGGTGCACAGCCCTGCTACTGAACATGAAACAACAGTTGACTTCTATTCGCCAAGTAAAAACTAAACACTTTGGCTATGGTACCATTTTGACAACATTCTTCTTTGAGAGGATTCCAGCTTTGAGACCCAGAGTCATCTCGACTATCAGTAGCCCGCGGGACCCAAGAATTTCCCGTTGGGCAGACATGATGAAGAGACTGGGGGGTAGTGAGGTACCTCGGACCATGTGGGACGATGATTTCTTCCTGTGGTGGGGAGAATAGATCATCGCAGTGGATGACTATCCCTATGCTGGGATGGACTTTCGTGGAGACCCTGATCTAGTTCTGCCACCAAGCACAGCATGGGGAACAATCGGTAAGTTTTGCAAAATTTTTTGACTTATATGATTTTTTTTGGATTTTTTCAAATATGTATAAAAAAATGAAAAACAAACATGTTTTTGATTGGATTCATAGTGACTGACAATTAAAAATGATCATGTTTCAGATGTTGGACCAGTTCGTCCTTAGGGCCTACCGCGCCATAAGCGCCACAGAGGTGAGGCAGAGACAGTGGATTCTGACAGGACTCTCCAGGCCGTGCAGAGAAAATTGGAGGGACTGACCCGCCAAATCCCTATGGCTGCCGTGGAGGACTTGCCGGAAGCCGTCCAGAGACGGGTAGTAGGAGTACCACGAGACTGGGTTAGATTATTCCGCCGAGTGGCCACTGCAGTTATGTTCTATAGGAACACGACTTCTGGGCAGGGTCCTCAGGAGTAGACAGATTTTATATATCAGATGACTGTATATTATTTTTGAGACTGAACATGATGGGGCATAAGCCCAAATTTTGTACGAGATTATGGATCCAAATTTTGTAAAGTTTTTTGACACTCCGATGATATATACAACGATATTTGATGTGATGTGATAAATGTATCAAATGTATGATGTTTTTGATAATTAAAATTTTTTATTGTATTGAATGATTAATATGCCAATCCAATGCTTGATTAGTTAATGAGTCAGCAAACCAATTGTCAGCTCGAGGAATATGAATGAATGTTAAAAATTGAAATGACCTTTGCAACAAACGTACCCTCAAGAACAATCGTAATAAAAATGGATCTCGTACCCGATAAGTGTTGTTCAACTGCGACACCACCAGCTGGGAGTCCAAGAAAACTACCAACGAATCAACACCCAAATATATTGCCTCCGAGATTAGATGAATGACTGCAGTGTATTCTGCTACGTTATTGGAAGCAGGACCAATGCAGACTCCTCTTGATACCAACAGCTGACTGGAAGGATAATGAAGCACCCAAGCTGCGGAAGCTAAGTTCCGGGTGTGTCTACTAGCACCATCGGCGAAACCAAAATGACTCATGACATCCAACACAACCTGCCAAAGCAGATCAAAAAACATCACCAACTCATCAAAGATCGAAAATCAATCAGATATGTACAAAGCAAAAAACTACTATATACAAAGCAAAATTCCAGGCCAAAGCCTAGGCATAATACTTCTTCAAGTAGAGCCCATTTCGGGGCTCCGGAAACTCGTTCCCTTCGAAGTCAACCAAGGTATAAGCTCCTTTCTTAAGGAATTTTTTAACGATATAGGGGCCATACCACATCGACTTAAACATTCCTGCCCCCAAGGCATCTTTTTCTTGGGCATAGACCAAAACAAGGTCACCTTCGGAAAAGACCCTAGGCTTAACCGCCTTATCGTACTGAACTTTGACTCGGTTTTTATGCGCTTCATTCATCGTGGCAGCATCCCGACGCTGCTCATCGAGATGTTCCAGATGAAGAAGCCACTCTGCCAGACTAGAAGTGTCAGGAAGAAGCTCAACAGCTAATTTAAGAGAAGGAATCTTGCATTCAATAGGAAATACGGATTCCACCCCGTGGACTAACTGAAACGGAGTAAAGCTAGTTGCAGTTTTTACTGACGTCCTGTATGCCCAAAGTGCAGGATATAGCATAATGTTCCAGTTAGATCTATGTTTATCAATTGTCCTTTGAAGAATTTTCTTCAAGGATTTATTCACGGATTCCACTTGCCCATTGGCCTGAGGATAATATGGAGATGAATGCTTCTGCCGGAAACCCAATTTGAGAGCCAACTCAGCCATCATACTATTCTGAAAATGACTGCCATGGTCAGTGACAATCTCTCTAGGTATACCAAAACGAGCGATAACTTGGTTGAAAAAGAACAAAGCTGCAGTCTCACCATCGTTCCCAAAAGTAGGCATAGCCTCGACCCACTTCGTAAAGTAGTCTACTGCTACGATAATGTACTTGTGACCTTTTTCCGAAGGCGGGTTACAAGTAGTATAATCCATACCCCACTTTGTAAAGGGTCCGACAGTAATGACTGGAAAAAGCGGAGCTGGATGAGCGCGCATTTTTCGAGTATACACCCGACAAGGATGACACTTCTTGACCGATTCAATACAATCTTTGAAAATCGAGGGCCAGAAGTAGCCAGCACGCAAAATCTTTTGGGCTGTAGCAAGCCCTGATAAATGACCCCCACAAGCTCCACTGTGAGAATCATTGAGCATAGCCTCAGCTTCTTCGAAAGTTAAGCAGCGTCTTAGGATTGAATCAACCCCTCGACGGTACAAAGCATCACCAATAATCAGATAATTCTCGGCTAAGTGACGCAGCTTACGACGCTCATCTTTCGAAAAAGAAGAGGGAAACTTCGCAGTCTGGAGATACACAATGATATCCCCATACCAAGGATCTTGTGGAGAGATTAGAAACAAGTGTTCGTCTGGAAAGGACTCATCATAGATCATCTCTTCTCCACAAGGCAACTCGGAGATCAATTCCGCAAAGACTAATGACTTCTTGGATTTGGCAGACATGAACTCTAGATCAAATTCTTGTAAAATCACAATCCATCTATTATATTTGCCCCCAATCACTCGCCTGCTGAGGACAAACTGAAATGGATTGGCAGCTGCCAAGACATAAGTTTTGCGAAGAATAATGTAATGCCGGAGTCGCTGCACAGCATGAACTGCTGCTAAGGCTAATTTTTCTATCGGAGTGTATCGTAGTTCAGGTCCTACCAGTCCTCGACTAAGGTAGTAAATAACATGCTCTGCAAGAGCATCATCTTCCTGAACCAGAACCATACCGATGGTAGATTCTGCTGTAGCCAGATACAAAAGAAAATCTCTGCTATAATCAGGTGGACTCAGTAAAGGATCAGAGGTCAATGCCTTTTTCAAGGCATCGAATGAGAGTTGAGCGTAGTCGTCCCAAAGAAAAGGAACTCCTTTCTTCAACAATCTCATATATCCCTTTGTAATCTCAACATAGTTGACGATAAACCTCCGAAGAAAATTAGACTTCCCTTGGAGATTTTGAAGCTGACGGATTGAATATGGGGGAGGCAACCGAAGTATTGCCTCAACCTTGAAGGGATCTACCCTTATCCCTTCCCTAGACACAATAAATCCCAACAGCCGACCGGATGTAACCGCGAAAACGCACTTGTTCGGATTCAATCGAATTTTATAAAAACGACATCTTTCAAATATTTGTCGGAGGTGACCAAGATGATCCATCCTCTTTCGAGAATGAGCAGCTAGATCATCTAAGTATGCCTTGATAATCTTCTTGATGTTGTGGAAGGCGTAAGACATGGCCCGCTGAAAGTTAGCTCCAGCATTTTTAAGACCAAAAGGCATTTTCTTATATGCAAACATACCCCAGGGACAAATAAATGCGGTCTTATGTTGATCTTCTGGACGGATAGTAATTTGATTATAACCAGAGAAACTGTCCATGAAGGAGAAAATCTCGTTACCCGCACACTCGTCAATAATCTGATCGATGAAAGGTGTGGGGTAATTATCTTTAGGACACGCCTTATTCAGGTCTCTGAAATCGATGCACACTCGAATCGTTCCTTGCTTTTTATCTACCGGAACGGGGTTTGAAACCCATTCAGTCAGAGGAACCGGGAAAATGAATCCCGCCTTAAGCAGCTTTTCAACTTCAGCTTTGATAGCTGCTGCCTTCCTAGGATTAACCGGACGAAGTTTTTTCCTGACCGGCTTAGCGTTTTCATACGTCTTGATCTCATGCTGGACGATAGATGGGTCTATGCCAGGCATTTCCTCATAAGACCAAGCAAAAACATCCCTATACTCTTTGAAGAGCTTGGTATAGATTTGAACCTCTTCATGGGAACATTCAGCTCCAATGAAAACGTTCTCGACAATGTTGGGATTCCTGGAGATGTTCACCGGGATAGTAGGAGAGATCACAACCATGTTCCCTTCAGCATAAACCTGTGCTGGTGCTAAAGGGCTCAAGACTGGGTGAACAGGTCCAGGAGACTGAGGACTTGAAAAACTTGTTTCGACTTCGCTCAAGTCAGGTAGGAAGTAAGACCGATGATGCAAATCATCCCACGGTCTATCTATAACTGTCATCGCTTCCAGGATGGCCTCTTCAGATGGAAGAGGCAGGGATTAGGACAATCCTGGGCAGAAGAAGAAGTAAGCGTCCAAGCCGGAGCCACATCACCATCCAACTCTTCCGGTGAAAGAGGAGCTGGATCAGATTCTGCAGTGTCAACAATAGACTGATATGCAATCTCAGCTGCAGAAATCGAGAATGCCATTCCACCCACTTGCCCTTCCTCCAATGTGGCTGTTGGGGAAGGTAAGGTCCAAGGATCCGAAAAATAATGAGTTCGAAAGAACTCTCTTCGAAGAGGAGCCTTGGAGGATGAAATAGCATTAATAGACACCTTAGGAGGAGGAAGATCAAAAGAACCCATCAGGGAAGAATACATTCCAACTCCTAGATTCTCAACAGGCGCCTTAGTATTATCCAACTTAGGAATAGATGAGTCAGAAGGCGCATCCAGGTCTACAGGAGGACAGTCCAGTTGATCCACTGTGACAATCCTCCCTTCGTGGGGGAAACATACAATTCGAAATAATGAGGATGCAATGGCATCCATCTCATATATCCAGTTCCTCCCCAACAGAAGGTTGTAGTCCAAGGGTGCATCCACTACCTCAACTTCTATGTTAACGGTTTTTCCCCCAACACAGATGGGCAAAGCCGGGACAATACCATGGGGTCTGTGAGAATGACCATCGAATGCAGTAAGAACAGTGCTAGATGGAACAGCTTTGGGAGATCCAAGTGTCTTCCAACATGCGAGAGACATCACGCATGTAGAAGCACCCTCATCAACAACCGTTCGAAATATATTGCACTTCCGATACGACGATTTAATATGGAAAGCCATGTGATGAGGAAGTCTCTTCTTAAAATTAGTCATATCAAAAGTAATCAGAAGAGATTTTTTCGGATCAATAGCCCCAATGGCAGTGAGCAAAGCACTGCGCTGAGCCGGACAAGACTGGAGTACCTCTAAAGCTGACATAGCACAAGGACTCTGCGCCAGATCTTCTACAATCGAGTAGTTCTGGGCAGCCCTCGCATTCGGATTAATCGTCGACCGCTTAGAAGATTCTTTGGGCATCCGAGGCATAGACTCAACAGTTGGCTTCGTGATGTGAAGTGGCTCAGTAGCATCAGGAACTTCCCTAGCTTTCGAAGATTCCTCTCCACCATAATCACGGGATCTCGTAGCGACATCCACGTGAGCACTCATCATAAAGATGTTCGATGGAATTTCCCCTTCCTGGGTACCTCCAGAGGAAGCCCCAGGATTTTGGTTCGCGCCAACAACTAATTGCTGCCCTTGGGAAAAAGGGTTTGTTAGCACAAAATTGAACCAGAAGAACCTCGTCGGGATAATGTGCGCCGAGCATCCCCGACTCTTAGGCGTGTGTGAGATGGTCTCCAGCAAAAAGCTTGCATGGAAACTTCACTTTCTTTTTCTCCTTTTGACCCTCACCAACACGCTCGTTGGTTTTATTTGCATTGCCCTTCCCGTTCTTGCCCTTCTTCTTGTTATTTCGTCCCTTCTTCTTCCCATCGGATTGTTGATTTCCTTTGGGATCAGAAGCTTGGACAGAATTTATGGACCAAGACTGGGAAGGTGATGAATCAGCAGGCACAGCCTGACCAGAAGGAGCAGATTGTAAAGACAACTGCTATAATTGAGAAAGCAGGCTGGCTGCACTACTATTGACCGATCCGACAAGCTCGTCACCATGCGGACCAGGTTTGGGTTTCGATAAATCCAATTTGGAGCGAGGAGCATTGGGTAAATACTTATAAAGCATCCCAGACTGAGAATAGATCAGTTCTAACTGCTGGGCCCTAAAAATGGCCTGCTCCTCGGAAAATACCCCAGATAGGGATACATCCTTTGAAATGTCTGACTGAAGCGATTTCAAAAACCACTCGAGAAGGAACTCACCTGGAATATGGGCTTTGATAAGCCTCTTCCTTCTCCTCCATTCCCGAATATGATCAGAAATGTGAGTTGCCTCATCCTGCTTAAAATTAGCCAGGAGTTCGGTCCCAGCCTCATATCTGACGGGCAACTGAAAATGGTTCGTAAATGTGACAAAATGGGCTCCCCAAATGTGCAGAACCGCCCAGCGAGCTCGATATACCATTTGCCAAAGATTTCCGGGCTAGGTGCTGTTGAAATAATCTCAACCTAATCGAATCATCAATCAGGGAGTTCGAAGAGCACCATAAGTGGAAAGTGGTGATGTGGTCCGCCGGATCCTCTCCATTCTTACCTTCAAACTTTGGAATGTCTGAAGGAAGTTTGGTCGGGACCGGAGGCCACCCCGGACTATAACGAATCGAGTCATTAGTTAACTTCGACAAATCTGGCAAGTTTAACGTTGCCAGAAAAGGTAAGTGAGGCGGAGCCTGAGGATTCCATCCTTGAGGGGATGGATTCCCAACATTCTGAAAAGAGTAGCCTGTATTTGATAAGGCACCAGGCTGCCAGAAAGGACTCGTAGAAAACGAAGAAGAACCTCCTCCCCATGCCGATTTACCAAAGCCCAGACCAGTTCCCCCCGCTGAAGTATTGATTGAAGAGGAAAGCCCCTGATAGGGGTTCGAAGCATTAGACAGAGGAGAAAAGGACTGATATGCACTCGACGAAGGGAAAGAAGCATTCCCTTGATGACCTGCGAAGAACTGGTTCCCTGCCCCAGCCGTAGTAAACACAGGATTCCATCCCATAAAAGTAGTCGAACTTTGCCCCCCAGACCAAGGGTTAAAACTCTGGGTCTGGGACGTAAACGGAAACGACCCTAAAGAAGGATTGGAACTAGGAATGTGCCCAGTTCCAAAGGGGAAACCATGAAACGAAGCCGATCCACTAGCCATGTTAGACATGGGCGTAGATCCAGCTGAAGCAGCGGAAAAGGAAAAAGAGGGATTTCCACTAATGGACATCCCTGAACAAAAGGGACCAGAATGGGAAGCATGTGCTTGGGTGAACCCAGAGCCAAACACAACAGCACTAGAAGCAATCGAAGATGAAGCACTAGTGCCCCCTGCTTTAGCAGAAGTAGGAGTCTGAATGCCTGCAGCACTCACGGTAGAAGCCGCGTTCCCAGTCGTGGCCATCGAAAGATAAGAATGATACGGAAGATCCGGCGGTCTCTCCGACTCCGGTCCGATGTACTGAACAACAAACGGATAATCAAGAGGAAGAGGAGATGGACCTGTAGCAGGAGGCTCAGGTATATCTTCTATCTGAAAATCTTCTTCCTGAGGAAACAACACTCGCGAGGTGAGCGAAACGCTCCTCTCGGAACCGACACCGGAATCAGCTACGAAACCTTCAGACCTTGGTGGAGGATCTCTCTCCACAGCGTCAGACTCCACAGGGTGGTAACCACCTGCTAAATCGCTCCTACACCTTCTCGAAGAAGGCTCTGCACTCTCGGGAGATAACCCCCGGATTCTCCTCGAACGTCGAGGCGCTTGATCAGCCACTTTTATAGATTTTATAAATTAGACCCAAAAAAGTGAAAATCTAGGCAAGCTAGGAGCAAAGAGCACTCACTAAAATAAAAATCCTTGAGATACAGTCAAGCAAACAGCCTCCAAGTATTTCCGCTCCGGGTGATGAGGACCGGACACCAAAATACAGGAAATCGAAGTAGAGGACCTCCCGAAAGCAGTCTGGGATGATTAGGGCCCAGAACAACTAGCGAAGGTATCAGAAACAGTTACGCCGACCTCCTAACGACAGCCTTTGCCGGCTCAAGCACCCAAGCTTCGCAAGGGCACCCCCCAGAAGTACTGCTGAAAGTGATGCGACGTCTGCCTCAGGTACCACGGTATTCCCCCCCGCAGTCACCTGTGTGGAACCTAGGAACAACAACTATGGACACCAATCCGTATCAGAAGCTGGGCGGAACGGTCTTGAGGTCAGATTCAGCTAATCGGAGGGGGGGTATCCCTCTTCTTAACCTTCACTTCCCCTCGCGCTTGACTCTCGGATGAGAGCTTTCCCATTCCACCTCACGGAGTTGGATTTCGCTCAATTAATCAACTTCTATGTTTGTTTGAGCGGCCTTGGAGAGTTAACTCTCCACTCACCTATTCCAAGGCCCTACAACCTAGCCAGTTGGTGATTGACACTTAGAAAAACTTGCTAGTTGATTTTAGATTAAATCGCTTATTTTAAGGGCTGTTATATTAAGTCACAAGGATATGGAGATGAAACCAATGGTGTTTTTGACGCAAAAGAAATTAATAAAAACTTAACTACATGCAAATGCAGTTCTTTGTCTTTCGATGAAAATTAATCTCTATACAGGTTCTACGAGACTAAAAATTGTATTTTTCTTTTCAAAAAGCAAACTCACACTCACAAAAACTAAGAAGCTAACTAAATGCTGAAATGCACCTAATGCAAATCACTACAAGCATGTAAATCCTAAGATGCAAAAATCTCTTAAAACAAAGCGAAATTTCAAAAAAAAACTCCTTCAGTTTTAACTCCTTTTTGATGGCCCAAAAAGCTAGTTCTCGGAAACAAGAACTCTTAATATAAGACACCAAAAACACTTAACAACAAGAAGAAGAAATCAAATGACAACTCCTCCTCAAAATCAAGCCGAAAACTAGAAGCAAGAAACTTCACAAAAGCTCCAAAATATATGGCAAAACGAAAATGAAAATGCAACAACAAAAAAAAAAACAAGACAAACTGTTTTTTGAGTTTTTGAAATGCAAAAACAAAAAGCAAAACAAATGTTTTTTGGGCTTTTTAGTTTTATAAAGCAAGAGCTCGAAAAGACCAAGCACAAACTATCAAAATCCAAACCAAATAAGACCGAATTTCAAGCACAAACTTCAACAATGCTCCCAAACCTTATAAAGCTAACATTAGCAAGATCAATAAGAGCAACGGAAGGAAAGAAAACTCAGATACTCAGCCTAGACAAATAGTGCAAACTTTTCGCAAACAAAGACTCCAAATAAGCAAGAAAAGTTCTTCAAAAGTTGCAACAAAACCCTAGCCTATGGAACTCAAGAAAACCAATAAAAAACGAAGCAAAAATCGCAATGCGAAGCACAACACAAAGATAGGAGCGAGTCAGTGAGCAGAAGCTCTCTGTTCTGGTAAAGCAGAACAGCCAAGAATGCTCAGAAAGCGATCTTGGAACTCAATCCAGAAGTGCCAGCACCAGAAACAACACTTTGCCAAAAAGACTAGTTTTCACTCAAACGAAAGAGAGAAAAGACATGAAACCACTTCCTTCACACTCTAGTAAGTACAGAGACTCTGTAGAAACAGGCCTCCACAGCCAGAAAGGACCAAAAAGTCAAGAAACTCAAAAATTCAAAATCTGCCTAGGTATACGCTACTTCACAGCTATGCAACCAGCGTGCATACGCGTCTGTTCTAAGGGAAACTCGCATATACGCGGTTTCCTTCAGACAAACTCGCGTGTATACGCGACTGTGTGCAAAAGAAGGTGCGTATGCAAAGGTAAATAATGAAAAAAACAAAAATAACAAGCCTGGAAAAGACACCAAGACTTCAGACTAACTGCAAGAAAATAAACTGGACTGCAAATGAAAGTTAAAACTGTTGGGATCCTACCAAACAGCTGAAACCACCCAACAGGAGAATCACAAAAGTGTGATCCCCAGTGGAGTCGCCAGTTCTGTTTCGGGGAAATCTCACCCTAGAGGTTGGTTGGGGTACAACCTCCACAGAGCAGGGGCATGCTACTTAACAGAGACTCACACAACCATGCATGTTCAGAAAAACTAAATAGAGTAGAATGAGAAAGTTACCCGTAGGTCCTACGGTTGAAGTAGATCCATGTGGGGTCCAAACCCCCTGCAACCGTCCTTCCTTCTTAACCTGAAATACAAGAATAAACAAGCACAAAGGACAAGTTGTACAGCATATATCTACTCTAAATGTTAGTGAGATTCATATAAAACATTAAATAAATCATAATGAATGCTTGTATAACAAATATTCTCATACATATAAGCATACACTAACACGTTTATTTCAGGAACATCATGGTACTTCTGTATTATAAATAGCATGTACAAAAGTACGAGTGGAGAGATCACCTGATCCTTCCAAGGCCTTCGCAGACCGTCGTCCGGATCCGTCCAGCCCTTGCCTCGCTAAGACTCCTTCCAAACGGGTGCATACGAGATAACATATAAAGGGATGTGTATCTCAAGGAAACAAGGGTTTCCTATAATGAACTGGGAAAGTGCAGGAGGCACGGGGAATCAGACTTGGATAGGGAGTACCAACAGAGTATAATATCAATAATTCTCTCCCTCTCTTAGGCCATACATATGAGGGCTTTTTATAGTCCCTCCAAGTAGTTTCAGCAGTTGGAAACAGTTGGCCACGGGCTGGGGTGGTTGAACTACCTGAGTAACCATCAACCCAGTGCGAGATTAGGGATTTTTTATATATATTTTTAATCATTTTAATGGCATACGCGGAAAATTCTAGCTGGACTCGCGTATACACGCGGAAAAACACGGGCATAGTCGCGTATGAGGGATTTTACACTGTTTTTAAGTGAATTTGTCCAAGTTTGTAGGAATGGGTGCCCAAAAGCCATGAACCAATCATGAATCATGTCAAGGTGAGAAATGATGCTATAACAATCAGACCCTGAAATCAGTCACTGCTCTAGCCCTCTGCTTATGAATGAAGGAGGCCTGTCTTGACAAAATGCCTGATGTTCTTTCAACCTATGTCTCAATCAAATGCAGACTGTTTGATGAATCATACTGAAAGTGGCTTCTCTTATACATGATGGTAGAGGTTAGTTTGAGCTCAATACTATTTGACTCTTTTGGCCATCTGTTTAACAATCCTTTCTTCAATGATGATGAACCTGTTGGATTCACATTGTAACTGAAATAATAGTGAAATCATACAAATCATTTTTAAAGCCCACTACTTTGCCTCTGCCTTTGATCATCATTTTCATGCAGAGACCTTCAGTTGTTGTCTCACTATACTTCAAAGCTTGTCTTCAGAGTTAGTGAAAAACTCAAAAACAGACTTTACCTTTGGCCCTCTACTTATAGATGAAGGAGGCGCTTCAGTCTTCAAACCCTCTGCTTATATATGAAGGAGGTTTTTAGTCATGTCATATCATCATCCCTTTTACAGTGTTATTTTTCCTTTCACTGTCCTTTGAGGCTTTGAATGTGATTACAAGAGCTTAATGGAAAACTCTATGCTCTGTGGCTGCATCCCAGGCTGAAGATCACATTGAGAAGCAGCTGTCTTCTCATGTGGAGCCAAATATTGTCTTCTGAGATGTTGGTATGCCTCTATCCTTGAAAGATTCATTTAAAACACTATAAAAACTCCTAGAATCAGTTTTATTTATGGTCTATGTATTGTTGAGACTTGAGGGTGTATTAGTGGCGCGACCTATGGCTGTAACCAACTTTATTTGTAGAATGGGAAGGTTTGTTATGACTGGTCTATAGCAGATGGAGGTTCTTTGGCTTTAGGATAATTCTCCAAGGGAGATATTCCTAAAGCGCCACTTCCTAACTTAGGGAATACTTTTTGGACAGATTTGGATTGTCTTTTTAGAGCCTATGGGTAGACTAGTATGGCTGAGGCTAGGTAGGATTTGATAATGAGGTTTCATCTTGTCATGGGCGAGCTGAAAGGTAAGAAGGCAAAAAAAAGTTTATGGGTGTTTTCTAGCTGGAAAATTTGACAAAATTTTAGATCAGTTGCTAGAAAATTTGGTTGTTACAACTAGTCATCACTAACAAGTGAAAAATACTAATGACTAACACTAAGGTCATTGAAGGTAAGAAATATACACCTGTTGTCCTTCTTACCAAAGAAGCTGAAAAATCTGTTTCTGTTTTCAACCTTGAGAATGAAATTTCTAAGATAAAAATATTAGTCCCTTTTGGTGAAATTCTCAAGGTAGATGAATATAGAAACAAGATTGTTAAAATTATAAAGTCACAAACTGGAGCTCCTGATATCTTGAATGTATTAGAAGATCATCCAACCATATATTTGGGTCCAAGACTAGAAGATGAACAGTTGAAGAAGTTCCTCCTTTTTATGTGAGTCTTGGCATTCACGACATGACATTGCACAATGATATGTTAGATTTAGAAGCTTCTCACAATCTTATGCCCAAAGTAATCATGGAAATAATGGCGTTAGAAATAACTAGGCCATATAAATATTTGCTTTCTTTTGATTCAAAAAGAGTTCAATGCATTGGTCTAATCAAGGATGTTGTTGTTGGACAGACACAAGTTCTTGCTAAGACTGTAGTCATGGATATTGTTGTAGCAAACATTCCACCGAAGTTTGGTATGTTTTTGTCAAGGTCATGGGCAGCAAAATTTAAAGGTACAATGCAGATGGATCTTACTTATGCTACCATTCCAGTTTTTGGAGAACAAAGAAGATTGTATCGAGAGACAAGGATGACCTACATGGTGAGTAGCAAAGATAAACCCAAAAAATTTCCAATTTATGGTCTTGATACTCAGCTTGGTTCGACTATTCTTTTCAATTAATTTACTAATGAAGCGGAGGAAGAAAAGAAAGCAGAAAATCATAGTTCTGAAATTCAACAGTCTAAAAATCAGCAAGCGGAAGGTTAGCAAGTCAGCAATAAAGAAGAAGAAGGTTGGTGGTCATTATATTTTCATGGGTCAGCAGGCAAAGAAGGAGCAGGTGCAGGGATATGGATTAGAAATCCAAGTGATGAAAGTAAGTTCTTTTCCTATAAACTGAACTCTGATTGTACGAATAACATGGTCGAATATGAATCCTTGATTTTGGGTCTAGAAATATTGAAAAGAATGAATGCTCAAAACATTTTTGTTTTTGGAGATTCAAAATTAGTCTTAAAACAGATTGAAGGGGTTTATCAAACAAAGGACACAAGGATGAGAGCATATAGGAATTTGGTTTTGGACATGTCAGAAAACTTTCATGCCTATTCATTCATAGTCAAAAATAGAGAACATAACTCCATTGTTGATTCTCTTGCTGTCTCTGCAAGCCTTTTCATTATTCCTTTACATTCTGTAGAAAAGTATGAAGTTGAAGGCCACCATAGGCCAACCATTCCTGATAATATTATTCATTGGAAATTTTTTGAGGATGATCAGCAGGTGAAGATTTTTATTGAGCTGAAAGAAGAATTTGAAAATGTACAAATAGATCAACAGAACATGTTAGCTGAATCTAAAGGAAATTCTAAAGTTTTTCAATTAAAGTATAATTCCATACCAAAGGGACTCATACCTATAGAAATTTATTTTGATCAGAATGATGTTTTTAAATCTCCCAAGATACAAGCTGATGATGAATAAGTTGAGAGTTGTAACCTTGGTACTATAGCTATGCCCAAAATGATTAAACTTTCAAAAAAAAAAATCAACTGATATGAAATTTAAATATGTTAAAATAATGAAGAGATTCATAGATCTCTTTGCTTGGAACTATGCTGATTTGAAAGAATATTATCCCACCATTATTCAACACACTATTCCTATTAAAGAAAATGAAAGACCTTTCAAGCAGAAGTTAAGGAGGATCAACCCACTCCTCATGCCTTTGATTGGGAAGGAGGTTAAAAAACTGTTTGATGCCAAAATCATAGTCCCAATCCAATTTTCAAATTGGCTTGAAAATTTGGTTCCGGTTAGGAAGAAAAGTGGGAAATAAAAATATGCATTGATTTTAGAAATATGAATAAAGCCTCCCTGAAAGATAATTATCCTCTCCCAAAGATGGATTAAATTTTTCAAACTATTGTTGGTTCTCAGAGAATGTCTATGCTTGATGGTTTTTTAGGTTATAATCAGATCCTTGTGCATCCTGATGATCAGGAAAAAACAACCTTTACTACACCATGGGGTACTTTTATGTACGCCAAGATGCCATTTGGTCTCATGAATGCAGGAGCTACTTTTCAGAGGGCAATGGACATTGATTTTTCTGAAGAAAAGGACAAGATGGTGGTTGTGTATCTTGACGACATAACAATATTTTCAAGGAAGGAAGAAGATCACTTGAAACATTTGGAAATAATTCTGTTGAAATGTAGAAGGCTTGGCATCTCTCTAAATCCCACCAAAATTATTTTTTCTTTAACTTCAGGTAAATTACTTGGGCATATCATTTCTAAATATGGGATTAATATTGATCCAAGCAGGGTCAATGCAATTCAAAAGGTAGATTTTCCAAGAAGTAGGAAGGAGATTCGATCTTTCCTTGGAAAAGTTAATTTTGTAAGGCAATTTATTCCTAATTTTGTTGAGATTGTGAAGGATATAACAAATATGACGAAGAATGGAATTGATATTAAGTGGACATCAGAGGCAAGAAATTCATTTGAATAAATCAAAAGAGCACTCACACAAGCACCAATATTGATCAGTCCTGATTTTTTCAAGGAATTTCTGGTTTTTACCTTTGATCAGAAAATACTATTGTTGGAGTTTTGCTACAAAAGAGACAATAAGGTATTGAACAGCCAATTTCTTTCTTTAGTAGGACATTGGCCAATGCTGAACTAAAGTATAACATCATAGAAAAGAAAGAATATGATTTGGTAAAGGTTGTCAAAGATTTCAGAATTTATATTCTGCATTCTCATATTGTGGTGTTTGTTCCTAATATTGTTGTGAAAGACATCCTCACTCAAGCTGATCCTGATGGTAAGAGGGGAAAATGGATCACCAAGTTGCTAGAATATGATATTGAGATTAAAATAACAAAATTGGTTAAAGGGAAAGGCTTGGCGAAGATGATGGCATAGTCAAACTTTGATTATCTTGATTTAAATTGGATTGCACAAATATCAGAAATTTCAGATGAAGATGAGGAACTAGTTCCTATTGAAGAAAAATATATCACCTTATATTGGTATAAGGATGTAGTTTTTGTTTTATAGCACCACCAAGTGCCTGCTGATTTGACAAAATCCAAATCAAGTTTTGTTAAACTAAAATCTTTGAGATATTTTATATTTGACAGAAATCTATTTTGGAAGGATACCAATGGAATTTTGTTAAATTTCTTGTTGGAGGAAGAGGCCGATAAAGTTATTGAGGAATTTCATAAAGGATATTGTGGAGGTGACCATTATTGGAAGGCAACAGTGACCAAAATTTTGAGAGCGGGGTTTTATCGGCCAACAATGTTTAAGAATGTTTACAAAAAGGTTGTTTCCTACCATGAATGTCAGATTTTCGAAGGTAAGAAGAAACTTGTACCCTTACCTTTGATGCCTATTTATGTAGAAGTGCCATTCTAGCAATGGGGGCTAGATTTTATCGGAGAAATTCATCCATCATATTTAGGTTAGCATCATTGGATTCTTACAGCGACTGATTACTTTACCAACTGGATTGAAGCAATCCCAACTAGGCAAGCAAATGATTCTGTGATTATCTCTTTCTTAGAAATAATATTTTGTCCAAATTTGGTTGCCCCATGAAGATTATAACTAATAATGCACAAGAATTTAAGTCTAAGAAGCTGATTAATTTTTTTCATCAATATCATATTACTCTTGGGCATTCTACTGCATATTATCCTCAAGGAAATGGCCTTGCTGAATCTTCTAACAAGAGCATTGTGAGGATCATTAAAAGGGTGTTGTAGGAAAATAAGAAATCTTGGCATTTGAAATTGAAGTATGCATTATGGGCTGATAGAATATGTACAAAGATATCAATCGGAACTTCACCATATGAACTGGTATATGGCGTTGAGGCTATTTTTCCTACATCACTAGGAGTACATGTTATGAAACTAATTCAAGGACTAGAAGAGGAACCAAATGCAATCTAAAAAATAATTAATCAGTTGATAGCTCGGAAAGAGAAAATGAATGAGGTTTATGACAACAATCAACAATCTCAAAACAAAATCAAGAAGACATTTGATAAGAAGATCAAAGAAGAAAATTTTCAAATTCAAGATGAAGTGCTGAAATGGGAGGCTAGAATTGAAGAAAAGGGAAAAATTGGTACGTTTGAGAACTTATGGAAAGTTCCTTTCAAGGTAGATGCTTTCCATGGAAACAATAATTATATACTGCAGGAGATAGATGGAAAACCATATGCTGGAGGACCTGTCAATCGCAGGTTTTTGAAGCATTATTCTTCCTAAAATATGATGGATGGTTCATGTCATTGTATATATTTCATTTTACAATTTTTTCTGCTAATAATGACAAGAAAAATTAGCAAGCTTGAGCCCAAGGTGAAGGCCATTAGAGCTTGAGGAGGAAGCTTGGAAATTCAAAAAAAAATTCTGTTTTTTGTCAAGAAAATGGGCAGCAGCACTGGAACTACTAGTTCTTAGTGTACCACAAGGGCAAACTATCCCAAGTGGAGCCACTATTATCACCCAATCTTTTTTTTTTAAAAACATTGTGTGTCTACACTGTTTTTGGTCATAGTCTCAAATAGGTCTAAAGTCACTTTTTTCTTGATAAAGGGTAGGTCATAGTTTATCCCGTTTCAAAGGTCATTTTCCAAGTTCAAATAAATTTCTTTAATTTCATTCCATGATAAAAAGGTCATATCATTCATCTAGAGCTCATGTCATTAGTTTTCAGTTTGATATTCTATGATTAGCCACAAATCTGCAGTTTCGTACCACGGTCAGTTCAAAAAAAGGGTTTTTCACTACGAAAGTGCTGCTAATTCGTAATGCAAAGTGCGAAAAATACACTGTGCGCTACGAAAGCGCAAATTATTAGATGTCATGTCAAGAAATCTATGATTTGTCAGAAATCCATTAAGAAATGATAAGGTAATGTTATGGTGAGTCAGTGAGAGGTCATATCCAAAGTACTTACCCATTTCATATACATCATCATCATGATAGGGGTTTCATTCATTCGTACAAAAGGATTTCAATTTCAAAAAAATTGTCTAGTTTAGTTATTTTGGTTTTTTCCCCCCACTCAACTGTTAAAGCTCTAAACATTAGAGTTAAACTTGTGGTTTTTCTATACCAAGTTTATCATCATACTCAATCAAGCAAGGTTGTTCATACAGATTCAAGCGAGGTTGTTCATACAGATTCAAATGAGGCTGTTCCATTTTCTCAAGTGAGGCAGTTCTACAGGTTCAAAAAAAAAAGCATGGCTGAAGAGAAAAAGAATCATAGAGGAGAACATTTTTTGAGATTTGAACCTAAAAGTATGAGGGTTTTAGTTGAAGATTCAATAGTCATGGATGCTTTCAGGAAAATAGGTTGTTTGAAGTTTTGTGAAAAGTTACAAGGTGGGCATATTCAGGTGTCCAAAGAATTTTCACTTCATTTTAGTGGAACAAGCACAAAGGTCAGAATGTTAAACATAACAGTCACGCCTGAGATCATAGCTATGGTAAGAGAAATATCAAGAGGTCATGAATCTTGTTTTAAGGATTTTAGGCTTGATATGGAATCATGCAAGATATTTATGAAAACAAAATATGCAAACATGGACTTGAATAATGCAATTCCCAGAAATTGTATCAAAGATAACTATGCCAAAATGTTGTTCAATATCCAAAGATACTTCACATGCGAATGCAGGTACCAAAAAGTATACACTTATCACTTAAAATTGTTGTTACATTTCACACGTATGATATCACTAGATTTACCATTTTTCTTATATATAAGTCTTGCCAAGATGGCTGACAAAGTTTAGATGAAATCTGATGACTGTGAAACTTCCCTATTTCACCATGGGTTGATTAAATTGTTAGTTTTGAATGAGCTTCAGAAAATAAATAGGGATTGGTCCTCCTTTTTGTTTATGAGTGGTTTTAATATGGAAGCTCTAACCCCTGCTAAAAACACTAAGACAAAGGGAAATCTCTCACCACCAGCATAATCAAGTCAACTAGTGGCTACAAAGGCAAAGAGGTTTGTGAAATTGAAACCCATAAAACAAGTGAAGAACCAGGCAGAGAAGAAACTAAAAACTCCCTCACCTGCAAAACAAGGTTACGTGGTAGCAAAGAAACTAAACAAAAACAAGCAGCAGATAAGAAAGAAGTTTAGAGAATAACAAGGAGCCAAGCTACAACAACAAAGGGAAAATCAACAGTTTCAGGGTCAAGTGACAACCTAAGGTTGAAAGGAAACTTGGATGATATATTGCATGCAATAGACATAGAATAATCACCCATAATACAAGGTGATTTCACAGGAATAAGAGAAAGCAAACAAAGTTAAAATAAAAAAAGAAGCTGGAGTTTAAAGGTGAAAATGCAACATTTGTTTTCCACGCCAAGAAGCCTGTGACTAGGCATTCAAAAGGCTCGAGGAACTTAACACTGAAAGTTGAAGAAACCTATGAAACAGCTAAAGTTCCTGAAGAGGTAATTGATCTCTCCTCACCAGTAGCATTGCAAGCAGAAAATAGAGTAGTCACAACACAAGAAGAAATGACAAAGCATCAAAACCTAGAGGAGAAGTTGATATCATCAAACCATGAGATTTCTAGGTTGAAGAAAAGAAACAAAAAAAATATCATTGAGAAAGAAAAATTCAAAAGAATGAAAGTTGTTTGGGAAGGTCAAATAGTCTCTAGATCAGAAATCCCAAGCAGTGAAGAACAATTCTTCACATGGACAATCCAAGCTATTAAGGAAGCAAAGTTTATGAGAGTGATCAACAATCATTTAAGAACTAGTAATAGAAAGATAAAGAGCCAGGTGGAAGATCTACAGATATAGTTGAAAGGCTGTCAAGCAGAATTGAAAAAGCAGTGAAACAGAGTAACAAATATAGAAGACAAACTCAGATGAAAATTGAAGGTTAAATTTGATGAAGAATATATTTTCAGGGTTATTTTGCTGTAGCTTTTGAAACAATATCACTGTTCTTCAGTTTGAGTATCCCCTTATCAAAAAATTTTGAAAAATTCAACAAAACTGCTTACACAGCAGTTTTGTAGTGCAGATAGTGCAAATTTGATGAAATGCGGCATGAATCTGCTAAAGCAGTCATTTCATCATTTTTCATAGCAAATTTTGAAGGAATTTTTGTGATTTTTGTTTTGAAACTTCTTGCAGGAATGTGTCAAGTGAAGATAAAGGCTATCATGAAAGAAAGAGATTGAAATTTGTTGAAGAAATGAGCTAAAACCCTGCACTACGAAAAGCGCTACAAAATTGTGCTGCTTTCATAGCGCATGTCTGTTTTTAGTTTTTTAAACAATTCAAAACTAAAGTTTTGAACAGCTGGCACAGGAAAAGGATATATGCACATGTTCTAATTTTAGACAACAGATGGCATCCAAATTATGGTGTATAAAGGGTCATAATGTATTAGAAAATCAAAGTGTATCAAAAGCCTAAAAGGAAGGAGATAGTTTCCTAAAACATAGGAGAACAACATCATCGACAACATGTTCACATCAAGGTTGGGAATAATCATCCAAATTTGACTTCATGAAAAATAAAGTGGCATAAGATGTAATGAATACTCGATAAGGTTGTTAGGAAGGAAATTAAAGAGTTTTAGTCCTATTTGGAATAGGACTACTCATTAGGATTATAGCTATCAATTTGTAATAAATATCACGTTTCATGATTAGGAAAGGTGTCAAACACTATGAATTCAATGTCTTTGGTGGAGGATAGGAGAATCCTATATTTTAAATGATCTATAAAGAGTATGAGGTAGAAATACACAAGATTGGACATTTTATTAGCAAAAATATCGTGTTTTGTATGTGACTATTTTTAGCTTTAACACAGATAAGTTTACTTAGCCAACTTGAGATTCATACAGAGTTTTAGTGTGTGTTCTATTGCATCCTTTTACTATATATTGTAGTGGTATTTTCTTATGTTTAATCAAAATTCATCCTTGATGCTCTGACTTCCTATGTAGGAAAATTGACTGTGTTTCTATTGTCTCACATGTGTATCTTTTGACTAAAACTCTAACATGCCTCAACTTCCATGCTAGGTAGATTATCTTGGTTTTGCTGAAGTTATCATGAATCCATAGCCCAATGAATACTTGCTAATGTGATTTGCAACCAGTTATACCATTTATCTGTTTTTTCCACATATAGAGTTAGCCATCTACTTATTTATCAAAAATCATAAACCATTGAGAGAGCCCTCTCATGTTGAGGAGGCTAAGCCTCAGCCAAAATATTGGTTTGAAACAGTTACACAATATTTACTTGATGAGCAGCCCATTAGGCCTGTTTTGGAGATAATGGGATGAAAAAAACTTTGCAAGATATTCAAGTACAATTCAGTGAGCCTATTCTCATATTCTATGACAACACCAGTGCCATCATCATCTCCAAGAATTGTTTCATGCATTAAAAAAAAAACACATTCCGATAAAATATCATTTTGTTAGAGAGAAAGTCTCTGAAAAGAATATGAAACTTGAGTATGTTGGTACAAACAGAAAAATCATTGATATCTTCACTAAACCTTTACCTCACGAAGCATTTGAGTATCTTCACTAGAAGCTTGGGATTCTCCCAAGTTCTCATTAGATTTTCCTTATTCATAATATAAAGGGGGAGTGGAAGTGTGAACAGGTCCACAGGATGGCTGTGTGTTAGGGGGAGTTACCCTTTGCAATTGATGTCAAAGGGGGAGAGAATGTTGTAGGAAGAGGTGTCATGATCGCAGGGGGAGTACTTGTGTTGCCATCAATGCTAAAGGGGGAGATTGTTGATCAACAGTTGTCATTGATGTCAACCCAAGCAGCACCAGGGGCTACCCCAATATTGCATGGGAATTTTGACCTTCCAATTTAATATATTTTGGATCAATAATTCTTTTATGGTTTCTACTTATTGAGATGTTTCCGTTGATATATGGCATGCCACTTAATTCTTCACGGTTTGAGAGATATTCATGTTTGAAGTTTGTACCCCTAGTTAGTGGGCTAACACCCCACAAGGTTGTGGCATGGGTCATTGAAAAGTCATAATTAATATATTTTAAGCTCCTAAATTCCCTCCCACGTTCACTTGTTGAAGCCCCTCTCAACCTAAGCATTTATATCAATTGTGATCCTCATATCTTCCTTATGAAAGGGATTTTGCCAACTGAAATAGGTCATCATGGAATTTTTGCTATAAATTTGTTTCTACGAAGTTTCAAGAGCTGAAATGTTTATGAGGTGAAGCCAAAATCCTGAGGAAGCTCTTGTAAACATTTCAGATCAAGGTGCGCAATATTTTTGGCGATATGTTCTATGGAAGTCAATGTTTTTGTAGGCTCTTGAAATTCATCTCAAAGAAGTGACCTTGGGAAAATCTTCATAATGCTCTCTCTGAGTATCAGATTGGAATTATGTAAAAAGAGGCTGATAGTGGATAAAATCTAGTTTTCACTCTATCACTTTTAGATCCGAATGAATAAACAGTGACACGTGGCACACCGTACAAGTTCGCTCCACTGAAATAGTCCATAATTAGGGAATTGTAAGAGATTGGACATAAATCTCCCTTGAAGAATCCAAATTGGGTCATACCTATGGCATTGGAAAGAAGACTCAGAGGAATACTACAGTACCAAAAATCACGTATTATGGATCTGAAATAACAGAGATACACTAGATTAAATATCGAGCTTCTGGAAGGTAAGAAAAAGCTAGATCATGTGTTTTCAAGGGCTACAAAGGACTAGAATTTCTAGGGCAGCAAAGCAAAGTAGGGTGTAGTAGAGGTTAGCATGAAAAGAGCAGCAACCAAGGTGTAGAACAGCAGCAAGAATTTCATCACATGAAGTCTTCAAGTGGGCAGGACTGGATACAGTCATTGTAAAGGTATCATTTTACTAATACATTGTAAATACATTATTGTAAAAATTGTACTAGTGTCTACTTGCAAAGAGTTGAAGAGGTAGTGAGGTCTAGCATAATCATTAGGTGGTTGTTTCATAGTTAGGGTTATGGTCTAGTTTGTCTTCTTATTCTACATCATTCTATATCATTGTAAAGTGGACCATTTTCCCTAGTATGGGAGCCCATTCTTCTTTTATTATTCTACAGGGTGGTAGGGTGGTGCTAGGGTGAGTTGTAGCTCATTGGGTGTTGGGGCATCCATTCATTTGACTACTGAAGAATGTCGGGCGTTGGAGCATCCATCCAGTGGGAGATGGAGAAGAATTCTTTTCTATATTCTAGGATGTTCAAGCTTTGTTTTCAACTGGAGTTGAATATTAAAGAATTATTAGAAAAGAATTAGGTGGTTTTTGTCCTTGAGTGGGTTTACACCTTAAAAAATGTGTGCATTTGTGTTGATTTTTTTTACTGCTCTCATTGTACAAACACTAATAATAATTGAAGATTAACTCATGCTCTAATTAAAAGGAATGTTGATTCACCCCCCTCTCAGTATTTCCAACAATTGGTATCAGAGCTTGGTTCCTTCAATAGAATTTTAACAACTGGAAGGAGGTCATGGAGCATACCAACAATGGTGTACCTATGTTCAATGAAAATAATTATGCACTATGGAAAGGAAGAATGGAGGTCTATCTCGTAGCACAAGGTTAAAAATTATGGGACACTGTTCAGAATGGATTTACATTAACCGCGGATGAACAAGGTAAGAAGAATTTGGTAAATGATGCAAAAGAAAAGAATATTATTATCAGTGGACTTATTGAAGCTGCTTATCATAAGGTATTGGGTTGTAAAACCGCCAAAAATGTATGGGAAAATCTTGAGAATATATATGCAGGTGACTCAAATTTCAAAGAAGCAAAGCTTCAAATATATAGAGAAAAGATTTAGCAACTCAGAATGAAAGAAGATTGCAGCATTGCTGCATACTTCTAATACATTGATGAAATAACCAATACTAGTATTGGGAGAGCTAGTTGATGAGAAGACTATTATATGAAAGATTCTTAGAACGTTACCAGGGAGATTCAACCCAAAGGTGTCAGTCTTAGAATACAGTGCAAATCTGGACAAACTCAACAAAGAGGAATTACATGGAGTTAGCATAGCATATGAAATGAGACTTGATGAAGAAGAGGGTACTTCGCATCTAGAAACTGCGTTCGTTGCATCTAAGAAAAATAATAAGGACAAACAACCTTCAATTGAAAATACATGCACCTGCAAGTGTGAAGAAAAGGGAGATGATGGAGAATGTCTTTCAGATGAAGAATATGCTCACTTTTCGAGAAAACTACAAATTGGTAAGGGAAAATTCAAAGGTAAACTTCCATTGATATGTTTCGGCTGTGGGGAGGTTGGGAATTTTGCAACAAAATGTTCAAACAGAAGTGATGGCAACTCAAAAGGAAAGAAAGGCTTTAAGAAATTCAACAAACAATAAAAAAGAAAGGATCCAAAAAGAACTTTCTCTCTAAAAAAGATAGCTCATCCTCCGATGAAGACAATAAATAGTGAAGAAGAAGCCAATGAGAGAGTATTTTTTATGGCCAAGAACAATAAAGAAGAGGTATCAAACAATGAAGAAGAAGGATTGATCATAGAAGAACTTTCTAAGGAGGAAATCAGGCTTATAAAAGAGCTCAAGGCTGAGAAAATCCGTTCCAATACTCTTGAAGAACAAGTTCAAGGTCTCAAAATTGAAGTTGAAGAACACAAATGTATTGAAGAGTCACTTCAAAAGAAGTTGGAAGAAAGCAACCAAGAAAGGGAAGAATTAGAAGCTGAAGTAGTATCGCTACATAAGGAAGTGAAGAAGGGAAAAACTATCCAAAACTATGCCAACAGCTCAAGGGCATTGGAAGAAATCATCAACAATCAACGATCTTACAACGACAGAATTGACCTCGGTTAAAAAGAATAAGAAGCAAGACCTTCTACAACCAAATAAAATGAACCTATGAGATCTGACATGCATGTAGACTTCATTAGACAAGATTCACAAGAACATCCTTGGAAGACGATTCCTTGACGAATATTTCCATCTAGGTACCAACATATTTTTTATGGCTATTGTTATTCATGTGGAAAATTTGGTCATAAAGCTATAGAATGTCACACGTACCCTAGGAACCAATACAATTCTAGGAGATCCTTCAAATATGAACCTCCCAGGGCTCAGTGAAACATCAATAGATTTTAACATTTAAGAAATAATATGGAATGTTACAAATCTAAAAACTTTGGACACATAGCCAGAGACTCCAGACTTGAAAATCCTCCAGAAGAATATTCGAAGCCAGAGAATGAATGGACATGGAAGGAGAAGAATACTAGTAATTGTGCTCTAGCTCTCAAGGCTCAAAACAACAAAGATGTGTGGTATGTTGACAACGGTTGCTCAATTCATATGACTAGATATCGAAGGAATTTTTTATCTCTGAAAGAGAAGAAGGATGGAATTGTATCCTTTGGAAATGATGAATCTTCAAATGTTATAGGATTAGGTACTGTCACTCTCGGAAGCAAAGATGTTATAGCCAAGAATGTTCTATTGGTTGAAAACATGAATCAACATTTGCTCAGTGTTGGACAAATGCGTGATCAAGGACACACAATGCTATTCAACTCCACAAAATCTGCAATCAGGAAAGGCGGGTATGTTAAAATTGTGGCTACAACAAGTCGAGCTCCAAATGACATATATGTTCTAGATGAGACAACTAAAGCATGAATACTAGCTAAAGAATATGAAAGCTGTGTAGAAAATTTGAATAACTGAGATATTATTCATCGATATTCCACTGATCACACACTATTTTAGCTTCTTTCATAATATATAATATCTTCTACCATTGATCATCATATGCGGAAATAAAATCAATTTCATGCATACATTAAAACCACAAGCAATCACACATATGAACACAGTATTTAATGGGAAAGATTAAAGCTGAAAACCCCAACTATCTATATATTATATGTCATGGAGATCATGTAACAATCATAGTACAAAATCTCTTCACAAGCTCTCATGCACACCCTCAATTGCTACACACTATCAAGCTAGATCTAGCAAAACACATGCTCCAATCTTTTGCCACTTGATAGCCAGCCTCTATTGCGTAATCAATGCTATGGGATGGCTTCATTAAATAGATAAACCACTTGGCTTGTACTGCGCAATCCTCATGGGCTTCTCCACCTATCTGTGTGTTGCAAATAGCAACAGTATAGTCACAACTGATAGTTAACCTGCTCTTTCACCTATTTCTGCACTGGTCTCCACTGAAACTGTCCATGCACTGAAGTTAACTGAAGTATTCTTTAGTTGATTAATGAGTTTATAATTAGTGAATTAATTAATAATTAATTCACACCACTCTCACTAGTGTATCAATCAGTTAGACTAGATACAACTAGCTCAACTATGTTTAGATTATTTAAACTGAACACAACTCCATTAACTTCCTCAATCAACTCCACCAAACTCTCTCACATGAGTTCTAACTGAAGTATCCATGCAATAGCTCCACATAACCCTCAGGAATAGCGTAATTCCTTCTGTCAGCTCCTGTGCCACATCTGTGCACTTAACTGAAGTGCTCCAAGAGAATAATATAATGTTTAGAGTCTAAATATTATTAAGAGCTAATAATATTCGACATATCTATTTTTAGACTGGCAATCTAAAAATAGATTCCGCCCAATATGTCTAAAAATAGAAGTCCATCTATTTTTTCCGACTTGACCAACCATCCACAAATAGCATCTTGTAACTCATAGAACATGATCCATATGTCTAAAAATAGACATAGTCTAAAAATAGACTTTGCGCCAAAAATAGCCTGCGGGCCCACTTAGTGAAGGCGACTCCTTTCCACTAAGCTCATCATCTTGTTGCAATCTCAACACTCCCTCTCAAAAAGATAAGGATTATCTGCAACCCCTATCCTGCCCCTGTGGTATTCGAATTTGCTCCTGGTGAGCGCCTTCGTCAAGATATCAACATCCTGATCCTCCGTAGGAATGTATGAAAGTAGCATGATCTTCCGCTGCACACAGTCACTGATATGATGATACCGGATGTCAATGTGTTTGGATCTATCATGAAATGCTGGATTAACCAAGAGTTTGATGCAACTCTAATTATCACAATAAATCATAGTAGGATCTAAGTGTGAACCGAACAACCCGACCAGGATCTTCCTCATCCATATAGCCTCACATGCAGCCAAACTTGTTGCCATATACTCGGCCTCTACTAAAATGAGTGCCATGGATCTCTGCTTCCTGCTGTACCAAGAAACTATTGTCGACCTGATATTGAAAATCCCTCCAGATGTGCTCTTTCTATCTGTTGGGCTCCCTGCCCAACCTGCATCCGTGAAGCCACATAGCCTCACCTCATCTGACTGTCTGTACCATAATCCATATCCCAATGTGCCTCTAAGATATGTGCCTCTGAGATATCTCAATACATGCTTGCCTGCCTTCCAGAAGAGCTTGGTTGGCTTAACCATAGCATAGCATATGTCGGGTCATGTATTGACCAGATTCATAAGCGACCCCACCAACTGTCGATAAACAGTGGCATCCACTACCTTCGCTGAAGTAGCATCATCCTTCCTCCATCCACCAGGAAGAGGAGTATCAATAGGCTTGCAGCCATGCATGTTGAAATTCTCCAGTATCTCTCGGGTGTACTTACCCTGAGAAACAAACAGTCCACCACTACGCTGCCAAATTTCCAATCCCAGGAAATAATGAAGGAGGCCCAAGTCCTTCATCTCAAACTCCTTTGCAAGACTATCCAAATGAGTGTATCAACAAATATCACTCATCAAAATCAAATCATACACATAAAGTAAAATGATCGTAAACTTACCCTCCACCACAATCTCGCATAGGTTAGGTTCCACCACTCTTGAGAATCCATGTCCAAAGGAAATAACTGTATATCCGTGTGTACCAAGCACGAGGTGCTTGTTTCAACCCATACAGTGCTCTCTTGAGCCTGCACACATGCGACTCGCTGCTGAAGATCTCGAAACCTTCGAGCTACTCTATTTACACCTCCTCCTCAATGACTCCATTAAGGAACGAATTCTTCACATCCATCTGATGAATGTGCCACCCCATCTGCGTTGAGAGAGCAAGAATCGTCCGTATGGAAGAATACCTTATGACAGGTGCAAAGATCTCCTCATAATCGATCCCCTGAATCTGTGAAAATCCTCGGGCAACAAATCTTGCCTTGTACTTCTCCATGCTCCCGTCAGTGGCCTGCTTCACTTTGTATATCCATCTCGAACCCACCACTGATTTCCCCTGCGGTCTTGGGACAATCTCCCATGCACTGTTTTTGACAATCGAATCATACTCTTCCACCATGGCATCTACCCATGCGGGGTCCTCCAAAGCTTCCTCGAAAGAGGATGGCTCTGTCACGATACACTTGCTCATAAGAGCCATGTATCCAGTATACCGGTCAGGTGACTGTCTCTGTTTGCGCTGTGATGTAGGTGCTCCTACAACCTTCTCTACATCTTGAGCCAGTCGCTCAGCTTCTATAGTGCGCTTCTACCCTCTGATGTTTCACGCTGCCTGAGTGGTCTCTTCCACTCCATGAACCTCATCTTGTAGCTTATACATATCCTGAGACTCATCCTTAGGAACTAATAGCTCCTCATCTGCATGCAAGTGTGGCTCCCTCTCAAGCGAACACTTCATGGATTTCTCCTCATGAAATCTGATATCCTGTCACATAACAGTCTTGCAAATATCTGGAAAATACACACGATAGTTGTGGGATGTATCAGTGTACCCCACAAATATCCCAGCCTCTATAGTCGACTCCAAATTCTTCCTGGCATCCTTCGTCACATAAATGTAAACAGGTGAACCAAAAATCCTCAAATGGGAAATATCAGGCTTCTTACTAGAAAATTCCTGCTCGGGTGTACTCATGCCAATTATCCTATGAGGACAACAGTTCTGCACATATACTGCAGTATTGCATGCCTCCACCCACAAGTGAATGGGTAGGCCCTGATCATGCAACATTGCCCATGCAGCACCCACGATCATTCTGTTCTTCTGCTCAGCAACCCCGTTCTGCTGTGGGTTATGAGGTGCTATGAGCTCTCTTCGAATTCCTTCTGTGCTATAAAAGTCCTTGAATTCGCCAGAGATGAATTCCCCACCATTTTCACTCCGAAGAGCCTTCGCCTGCTTCCCCAATTCTTTCTCAACCAGTGCCTTGAACTCACAGAACTTTGAGTATGTCTCACTCTTCTTCTGCATGAAGAAGATCCAACACTTACGAGAAAAATCATCAACAAATATCACATAATACCTGTGCTTTGCTGTCAAAGCTACTGAGAAAGGTCCACACACGTCTGTGTGAATTCTCTCAAGGATCGTCGTGGCGTGACTATACTTCTTGTGAAAGGTGGCTTTTACAAATTTTCCCAATGTACACCCCTTGCACTGATCTTACTGCGCAAGAGTGCCTTTAGGAAGCCCAGTATAAATCTGCTGCAGTATCTTCAAAGCTACATGGTGAAGGTGGCCCAATCTCCGGTGCCACAACTCGCCATCATCCCGGCTCACCACTCCTTCTTCCTTGCCTACATTGCTGCACAGCCATCTACCTGCAATTGATAAAGGTTCTTAACTCGAACCCCTATCCTCCAGGTCTCACCAGTTGCCTTACTATGCAGGAAAGCCTTTTCCTCACTAAAGACAACATCATATCCCTTGTCTTCTAACATCGCCACAAAGATAAGGTTATTCTTCAATCCTGGAACATGCATCACTTCCTTCAATACGAAGGGTTTACCAGATTCCCTCTCAAAGGAAATGGTACCGATACCGGTCGCACTGTATCTACCATCATCACCCATCTCGATGTGCACTTCAAGATCTTTCTCATCCAGATCAGTAAACAAATCTCGATGTCATGTGAAAAGATGCACCACTGTCAAGAAACCACACTGAACCCATCACACTTGAAACCAAGCATGTGATCAGCAAAAAATCTAGCTCAAACTATGAGGCTAAGGCCTCTCCAACTGCAGTCCCAGCAACCTGCTTATTTTTCTTCTTCTGTGGACAATTTGTGGCGTAATGTCCGTTTGGTGACAGTGAAAGCACTTCACCTTGGACATGTCCTGCTTCTTGCCTTTCGCACCAGATTGAGAAGCTTTCTTGCTCTTCCCCTTCTTTGCTTTGGCAGCCAATTGCAATTCTCTTCATCAGAGTTCTTTGATGAAGATCTATCCCTGGTACTCTGCCTTATCTCCTCTTGCACAAGATCCGACCAAAGTCGCTCCCATCCTGGCAATTTTTCCTGACCATTGACAGAGTTCGAATAGGAATTCCAACTCTTAGGAAGCCCAAGGAGAGCCAAGCTCACAAAGTCCTCGTCATCAACAGTCACCCCCACACTTCCCAGCTCATCCCTGCATTGGATGAACTTCGTGAGGTACTTGGGCATACTGTCACCTTTCTCCATCTTTATGTTCCTGAGTTTATCCTTGAGCGCCAACTTCCTTTGGTCGCTTTTGCTTTGGAATAATTCTGTCAAAGATTTCCACATCAAGAATGGAGAAGCATTACCATGAAGGTTGGATACTATGTGATCCTTCACACCTTCCAACAGAATTCTTCGACACTTTGCTGTCTTCTTTTGCCATGCATCAAGTACGACAGCATCACTAGAAGTAGGTTTTGGAATTTCTGCATCTATGAACTTATTCAACCCATTGTCATCTAGCACTGCCCCCATCCTATCCTTCCATGCAATATAATTAAATCTTCCCTCAAGGGCATACTCCAATCGCAATCCGTTGAAAGACATCTCAACTTCGACACCAAGAAAACACTGCTGCAAATTCGAATTCCACAAGCACAAAACTCAACCGCTTCAATGTTTTGCAATTGCTCCAATGATCAATATCGCTCTGATACCATGTAGAAAATTTGAATAACTGAGATATTATTCACCAATATTCCCCTGATCACACACTATTTTAGCATCATGCATAATACAGAATCTCTTCTACCATTGATCATCATATGCGGAAATAAAATCAATTTCATGCATACATTAAAACCACAAACAATCACACATATGAACACAGTATTTAATGGGAAAGCTTAAAGCTAAAAAACCCAAATATCTGTATATTATATGTCATGGAGATCATGTAAAAATCATAGTACAAAAGCTCCTCACAAGCTATCACGCACACCCTCAATTTCTACACACTATCAAGCTAGATCTAGTAAAACACATGCTCCAATCTTTTGCCACTTGATAGCCAGCCTCTATTGTGTTTTTCAATGCTATGGGATGGATTCATTAAATAGATAAACCACCTGGCTTGTACTGCGCAATCCTCATGGGCTTCTCCACCTATTTGTGTGTTGCAAATAACAACTGTATAGTCACAACCGATAGTTAACCTGCTCTTTCACCTATTTCTGCACTGGTCTCCACTGAAACTGTCCATGCACTGAAGTTAACTAATGCATTCTTTAGTTGATTAATGATTTTATAATTATTGAATTAATTAATAATTAATTCACACCACTCTCACTAATTATATCAATAAGTTAAACTGAATACAAATAGCTCAGCTATGTTTAGATTAGTTAAACTGAATACAACTCCACTAACTTTCTCAATCAACTCCACCAAACTCTATCACATGAGTTCTAACTGAAGTATCCATGCAATAGCTCCACTTAACCCTCAAGAATAGCATAATTCCTTCTGTCAGCTCCTGTGCCACATATTTGCACTTAACTGAAGTGCTCCAAGAGAATAAGATAATTTTAGAGTCTAAATATTATTAAGAGCTAATAATATTTGACATATCTATTTTTAGACTGGAAATCTAAAAATAGATTCTTCCTAGTATGTCTAAAAATAGAAGTCCATATATTTTTTCCGACTTGAAAAACCATCCATAAATAACATCCTGCAGCTCATAGAACATGATCCATATGTCCAAAAACAGACATAGTCTAAAAATAAACTTTGCGCCAAAAATAGCCTGCGATCCCACTTAGTGAAGGCGACTCCTTTCCACTAAGCTCATCATCTTGTTGCAATCTCAACACTCCCTCTCAACAAGATAAGGATTATCTGCAACCCCTATCCTGCCCATGTGGTATTCGAATTTTCTCCTGGTGAGCGCCTTCGTCAATATATCAGCATCCTGATCCTTCGTAGGAATGTATGAAAGTAACATGATCTTCCGCTGCACACAATCTCTGATATGATGATACCAGATGTCAATGTGTTTGGATCTATCATGAAATACTGGATTAACCGAGAGTTTGATGCAACTCTAATTATCACAATAAATCACAGTAGGATCTAAGTGTGAACCAAACAACCCGACCAGGATCTTCCTAATCTATATAGCCTCGCATGCAGCCAAACTTGTTGCCATATACTCGACCTTTATTGAACTGAGTGCCACGGATCTCTGCTTCCTGCTGTACCAAGAAACTACTGTCGACCCGATACTGAAAATCCCTCCAGATGTGCTCTTTCTTTCCATTGGGCTCCCTGCCCAATCTGCATCCGTGAAGCCACATAGCCTCACCTCATCCGACTATCTGTACCATAATCCATATCCTGATGTGCCTCTGAGATATCTCAATACATGCTTGCTTTCCTTCCAGAAGAGCTTGGTTGGCTTAACAATAGCATAGCATATGTCAGGTCGTGTATTGACCAGATACATAAGTGACCCCACCAACTGTCGATAAACAGTGGCATCCACTACCTCCACCGAAGTAGCATCCTCCTTCCTCCATCCACTAGGAAGAGGAGTATCAACAGGCTTGCAGCCATGCATGTTGAACTTCTCTAGTATCTCCCGGGCATACTTACCCTGAGAAACAAACTGTCCACCACTGTGTTGCCAAATTTCCAATCCCAG
The DNA here is from genome assembly GCA_034641835.2 of Pinus albicaulis. Lineage (NCBI taxonomy): Eukaryota > Viridiplantae > Streptophyta > Pinopsida > Pinales > Pinaceae > Pinus > Pinus albicaulis. The sequence goes on from JAXQQM020077196.1 coordinate 128,355, forward strand.
GAAATAATGAAGGAGGCCCAAGTCCTTCATCTCAAACTCCTTTGCAAGATCATCCTTGCATGAGTGTATCAACAGTTCATCACCTGTCAAAATAAAATCATCTACATAAAGTAAAATGATCAGCAACTTACCCTCCACCACAATTTGGTATAGGTTAGGATCCTCCTCACTCTTGGAGAATCTAAGTCCGGCGAAATAACTGTATATCCGTGTGTACCAAGCACGAGGTGCTTGTTTCAACCCATACAGTGCTCTCTTGAGCCTGCACACATGCGACTCGCTGCTAAAGATCTCAAAACCTTTGGGCTGCTCTATGTACACCTCCTCCTCAATGACTCAGTTGGAGAACGTAGTCTTCACATCCATTTGATGAATGTGCCACCCCATCTGCACTGAGAGAGCAAGAATCGTCCATATGGAAGAATACCTTGCGACAGGTGCAAAGGTCTCCTCATAATCGATCCCCTCAATCTGTGATCAGGAAACAAATTTTGCCTTGTACTTCTCCACACTCCCGTCAGCTACCTGCTTCACTTTGTAGATCCATCTCGAACCCACCATTGATTTCCCCTCTGGCCTCGGGACAATCTCCCATGCACTTTTTTTGACAATCGAATCATACTCTTCCACCATGGCATCTACCCATGCGGGGTCCTCCACAGCTTCCTCGAAAGAGGATGGCTCTGTCACGATACACTTGCTCATAAGAGCCATGTATCTAGTATACCAGTCAGGTGACTGTCTCTGTCTATGATGTGATGTAGGTGCTCCTACAACCTTCTCTGCATCTTGATCCAGTCGCTCAGCTTCTGTAGTGCGCTTCTGCCCTCTAATGGTTGGCGCTGGCTGAGTGGTCTCTTCCACTCCATGAACGTCATCTTGTGGTTGATCCACAGCCTGAGACTCATCCTTAGGAACTAATAGCTCCTCATTTGCATGCAAGTGTGGCTCCCTCTCAAGCAAACACTTCATGGCTTTCTCCTCATGAAATTTGATATCCCGTCGTACAACAGTCTTGCAACTGTCTGGAAAATACACACGATAGTTGTGGGGCGTATTAGTGTACCCCAAAAATATCCCAACCTCCGTAGTCGGCTCCAGCTTCTTCCCGGCATCCTTCGTCACATGAATGCAAACAGGTGAACCAAAAATCCTCAAATGAGAGATATCAGGCTTCTTACCAGAAAATGCCTCCTCGGGTGTACTCATGCCAAGTATCCTATGAGGACAATGGTTCTGCACATATACTGTAGTATTGCATGCCTTTGTACACAAGTGAATGGGTAGGCCCTGATCATGCAACATCGCCCGTGCAGCACCCATGATCGTTTTGTTCTTCCTCTTAGCAACCCTGTTCTACTGTGGGTTATGAGGTGCTATGAGCTCTCTTTGAATTCCTTCTGCACTGTAAAAGTCCTTGAATTCACCAAAGATGAATTCACCACCATTGTCGCTCCTAAGAGCCTTCACCTGCTTCCCCGATTCTTTCTCAACTAGTGCCTTGAACTCAGAAATTTGAGTATGTCTTGCTCTTCTTCTACATGAAGAAGATCCATCACTTACGAGAAAAATCATCAACAAATATCACATAATACCTGTGCTTTGCTGTCGAAGCTACTGAGAAAGGTCCACACACATCTGTGTGAATTCTCTCAAGGATCTTCGTGGCGCGACTATCCTTCTTGTGAAAGGTGGCTTTCACAAATTTTCCCAAGGTACACCCCTTGCACTGATCTTACTGAGCAAGAGTGCCTTTAGGAAGCCCAGTAGAAATCTGTTGTAGTATCTTCAAAGCTCCATGGTGAAGGTGGCCCAATCTCCGGTGCCACAACTCGCCATCATCCCGGCTCACCACTCCTTCTTCCTTGCCTTCCATTGTTGCATAGCCATCTACCTGCAATTGATAAAGGTTCTTAACTCGAACCCCTATCCTCCAAGTCTCACCAGTTGCCTTACTACACAGGAAAGCCTTTCCCTCGCTAAAGACAACATCATATCCCTTGTCTTCTAACATCGCCATAGAAATAAGATTCTTCTTCAATCCTGGAACATGCATCACTTCCTTCAATACGAAGGGTTTATTAAACTCCCTCTCAAAGGAAATGGTACTGATACTGGTCGCACTGTATCTACCATCATTTCCCATCTCGATGTGCACTCCAAGATATTTCTCATCCAGATCAGTAAACAAGTCTCGATCTCCTGTCATGTGAAAAGATGCACCACTGTCAAGAAACCACACCGAACCCATCACACTTGAAACCAAGCATGCGATCAGTGAAAAATCCATCTCAAACTGTGAGGCTAAGGCCTCTCCAGCTGCAGTCCTAGCAGCCTGCTTATTTTTCTTCTTTTGTGGAAAATTTGTGGCGTAATGTCCATGTTGGTGACAGTGAAAGCACTTCACCTTGGACATGTCCTTCTTCTTGCCTTACGCACCGGCTTGAGAAGATTTCTTGTTCTTCCCCTTATTTTCTTTGGCAGCCAAAGAACAATTCTCTTCATCAGAGTTCTTTGATGAAGATCCGTCCCTGGTACTTCGCCTTATCTCCTCTTGCACAAGATCCGACCAAAGTCGCTCCCATCTTGGCAATTTCTCCTGACCATTGACAGAGTCCGGATAGGAATGCCAACTCTTCGGAAGCCCAAGGAAATCCAAGCTCACCAAGTCCTCATCATCAACAGTCACCCCCACACTTCCCATCTCATCCCTGCATTGGATGAACTTTGTGAGGTACTTGGGCATACTGTCACCTTTCTCCATCTTTATTTTCCTGAGTTTATCCTTGAGCGCCAACTTCCTCTGGTCGCTCTTGCTTTGGAATAAATCTGTCAAATATTTCCACATAAAGAATGGAGAAGCCTTACCATGAAGGTTGGATACTATGTGATCCTTCACACCTTCCAACAGAATCATTCGACACTTTTCTGTCTTCTTTTGCCATGCGTCAAGTACGACAGCATCACTAGAAGTAGGTTTTGGAATTTCTGCATCTATGAACTCCTTCAACCCATTGTCATCCAGCACCACCTCCATCATGTCCTTCCATGCAATATAATTCGAGCTGCTCTCAAGGGCATACTCCAATCGCAATCCATTGAAAGACATCTCAACTTTGACACCATGAAAACACTGCTGCAAATTCGAATTCCACAAGCACAAAACTCAACCGCTTCAATGTTTTGCAATTGCTCCAATGATCAATATCGCTCCGATACCATGTGGAAAATTTGAAAAATTGAGAAATTATTCACCGAGATTCTCCTGATCACACACTATTTTAGCTTCATGCATAATACAGAATCTCTTCTACCATTGATCATCATATGCAGAAATAAAATCAATTTCATGCGTACATTAAAACCACAAACAATCACACATATGAACACAGTATTTAATGGGAAAGATTAAAGCTGAAAACCCCAACTATTTGTATATTATATGTCATGGATATCATGTAACAATCATATTACAAAAGCTCCTCACAAGCTCTCATGCACACCCTCAATTGCTACACACTCTCAAGCTAGATCTAGCAAAACACATGCTCCAATTGTTACACCATTTTTTGGTCATCTAACCTTTCATCATTAGATGGACCCAAGTACACCATGTAAGACCAGTTTTACCCCAAGTAAAACTGCTTCATTTGCAAAAGAGCATCTAACATGGTTTTTAATTATATTTTTGTGTTTGTTATTTGATTTAGATTTTGTTCATTCAGCTGCGGAATCTTGCCACTTTCCGCAGCTACTGCAACTTTCCGCAGCTATTTTGTGAAACTCTATGTTATAGGTGTCTACAGGGAAAACGAGCCACATGGGCAAGTCAGGAATGATGTGGACATGGTTCGTGTCCTATTGGTTCGAGAAAACTCATCTAAAGAAGCCGCGGTCAAAGGCATCCACATGGAAGTCAACCATAGAGTCTTACGGTGACAGGACTCTGTTCCGTGTCACGTAAAGGTTCATATGGCCGTTTCTGAGCTTGCGGAGGACAAGTCGACATCTGTACATGGCTCCATAGTCAAATTCAAGCATCCACTTCTCATAGATTTATTTTCCAACACAGCCATGATCCTAGATCCGTGGATGTAATGGTCTACGTGTTCTACACCAGCATAAACTTTAGGAGACAGTTATATTTCTTTTGTTATATATAACGCGTTTGCATACGCATATAGAGTTAGTCCCGATTAGTCTCTGTTAATTTTATTAAGTCTGCTCTGTAATGTAATTACGCTGCCTTTGAGCCATAATACTACCATACTGTTATGACTACATTTTAATATAAGAAGACTATGTTTTCCAACTTAATTCGTACTTCAAGATCGTTGCCAAGGCTGGTGTAGAGGGCCCCTGCTCAGCTAAGGTTTTGTGCATTAGTGTATAGTTCTTATTTCATTTCTTTAAAGCTCATTGTGCCATAATCCATTCACATGTTTATACATTTCATTTTTTTTCATTTTTGTTTATAAACTTTCCTTCTTTCCATTTCACTTCTGTCTTTCATGTTTTATGTTGTTAATCACTGATCAGTGTTCTTGTTTCAGGTTATAGATAGGCAACCCGGGCATTTTCATAGCTTTTTGACTAATGACATGGAATTAACATTGTTCTGCTGCTAATGTGTTTTTCTTAGTTTCTGTTTCATTTCAGTATTTCTTTGTTTAACTCATTTTTGCTTAATTGTTTCAGTAGTTAAATTTAGATATATTAAACTGCTCATAGCATCTTCAGTTGCCTCCGAAAGCCACAGCTGGACTGATGGTGAGGGATTGTATTATGAAATGTGTAGTTTAGTATTAGTTTTCCTTCTGCAAATTTAAATATATTAAACTGCTCATAATGTCTTCAGTTTCCTCCGAAAGCCACAACTGGACTGATGGTGAGGGATTGTATTATGAAGTGTGTAGTTTAGTATTAGTTTCCTTTCTGCAAGTTAGAAATGTTAAATTGTGCATGACATCTTCAGTTACCTCTGAAAGCCACAGCTGGACTGATGGTGAGGGATTGAATTATGAATGTATGGTTTGATATTAGTTTACTTTCTGCAAGTTAGATATCAGTTACTCAAGTTGTTTATGGTTATTTCCGAAAATCATAGCTGGACTAATGATGAAGGATCAGAAGATAAGTTGATGTAATCTGATTTAGATTTACTTTGTTGCAATTTTGAATTTCTTTAAGCATAGTTTCTTTTTGTTTAGACAGCAACAAGAATAGTTTAGTTTCATGCTCACTAGTTCACTGTTTTTGATTTATTAGACTTACAACATCTTTTCATTTCAGCAGTACATTTTCATTTCCTTTCAAGTTTTGTCATTGAAAATTTCAAATTCCTTTTTAAGTTTCAAGTTGGTAAATCATTATAGGGGATATCATTTCTTTGAACAAATATAACCATACTTGTTTTCATTTTAGAATTTCCATTTCACCTTAGAAACCAAAAACGACAAAAAGTTAAGAAATAGGTTATCTTGCACATATAGTGCGCCGCACTTCATCAGCTTACGAATCCCGGATTGACAAACTAAATGCAGCAATTTAGGATACACTAAATTGACCAAACATTTTGGTGCCGTTGCCGGGGAAGTGTAACTAGGTAGCCAATTTCTTAAAAAAAAACACAAAATCATAAAAGAAGGGAAAACTTGATAACTTCTTGAAGTATGCTCTCCTCTTGCACCTAGTGTGATCTGGAGGATCAGAAAAGAGAGTTATTGGTTCAGTAATTTCTTAAGTATGCTCTCTTCTTGCACCTAGTGTGACCTGGAAGATCAGAAAGAGGATTATTAGCCCAACTTTTAAAAAAATAAAAATGACATGCATAGAGCAAGAGATTCTAGGGGAAGGTTTATAGCTAAAGCCAAGAGTTCGATTTTTACAACTCCATCTTCTTCAAGGCATAGACCAGATTCACCACCATCTACCCCTAGCCTTAAGATTTTTGGAAGTCAAGGAACAACTGAATTAGAGGATTCTCCTATACCACCTACTCAATCCCATTTAGAAAACAAAGAGACTTTCTCTCATTCTCCCTTGGTAGAAAAACTAGAGGACTTTAAGGACTCTAAAGAAACTATCATGGCGGAGGAAGTAATAGATGGAGGTAGAGGTAGAGGCAGAAGAGGAGGAAACAATGGAGACAACAATGGTGAAGGAAATAATGGTAGAAATAGGGAAGGAGACAACTTGTTTGGATTCCCTATAGTTGATGAGGAAACTCATGTAACAATGAAAAATATCTCACCATCTGTCCTCCCTAACTTTTATGGATTACGAAGTGAGGACCCTGAAACATTTCTGTTTGAGTTTGAAGTTGTGTGCCAAACCTATGACTATATGGAAGATTCTCAAAAACTCAAACTGTTTCCTTCAACTTTGAAAGGATCTGCTTTGAAATGGTTCATGGGATTAGCCACTCAATCTATTAGGACTTGGAATGATATGAAACAAAAATTTTTGGATAGATACTTGGACTATTGTATGCCCACCAATCACAAGGATGAGGTATTCAAGATGATGCAAAAAGAAGATGAAAATTTGGAAGACTTACTTGAAATATTTCAATACAACTTGAAAAGAGCAAAGATGAGCAACTTAGATGATGAAACCTTGAAAGCCCTCATATTAAAAGCCATTAGAGATGAATGGATAGATATTTTAAACATGATGGGGAAATGAGATATTTCTCAACTCCCACTTCGAGACATAACAGAACTATGTGTCCATCTCTCAAGAGGAAAATCTAAAACAGGAAAAGGGCCTAGGGATCCTTCTCTTATTAGGGCTAACAAATCTGCAACTGGATCAGTAAGTAGGGCAGAGATTGGTAATATTCTTGATGAGTTCAAAACTGATATCTTAGGGAGCCTTAGTGAACAACTAGACACCCTTAAAATCCAACACAAGCAGAAAGCAGAAACAGATGCTTTAGCCATATTTTGTCCGAAATGTAGGAAGAAACATGCTTTAAGGGAATGTCCCTTGGATGCAAAAGTTGTAGAAACATGTATGATTTTCTCAGAGAATCATGAGATCAAGGATTGTCCTTCAATTCCTGGACTCAAAGATGTTTTTCAAGAAGACCCAAATTCAGTAGAATCTCTCTGTTTTGTCGCAAGGAGACCTTGGCAGGGACAACAAACTCAAGGGTTTAACAACCCTATGAATTTCCAAACCCCACCAAATTGGAATCCTTGGCAAAAACCTTGGCCCCAACATCAAAACTCATATCAGCCATGGGTACAAGGGATGCAAAATCCTTATGGGAGATTTGCTCAATTTTATCAATATCCTCCATCTTTTCAAAATCAACAAGCTCCACAACTTCCAAACCCAAATCCACAAGTTTCATTTCCATTTCCACAACAACAACCTTTTCAACAAAATCCAAATCCTCAACTCATGCTCCCATACCAACAAAAGACAAATCAACTTCCAGCTCAGCCATTGCCAAATCCTAACAATAAGAATCCTCAGAATACTTACATGGTAGAAGGACAACAATTTCCTACCTATATGATTGTTCCTCTCAACGATGTACAACTCAGATTTGGTAGAGTTTTAGAAAAACCTTCTATAGATATCCAAGAGCAAGATACCTCTGAGGAGGATTCTCTTCAAGTCAATAAGGGTTCCGAGGAAGAATCTCTTCAAAATTCAAATATTCAAAAAGAAAAAGAAAATTTAACACCCACAACTCCTATAGTTGAGCAACCTGCATCTTCATCTACACCTCCTTTTCCTGAAAGACTACAAATTGATAAGGGGGTGGAAAAACAAATCTTGTTGCCTAACTATGACTTCCTAGATGAATTGAAGAATGTCTGTATCAAGATTCCCTTGCTACAAGCCATTCGAGAGATTCCTATTCTAGCAAAAACAATAAAGGAGTTGAGTTTCAAAAGACCAGGAAGGAAACTAAAAGACACAAGAAGAATCCACCGGGTAGGAAAGATTGCAGATATTATGATGGGAAAAATTACCATGCAGAAGTATGTAGATCCAGGAAGTCCAATTGTCAAGACACATATAAATGGGATAGAAATTCCAAACACATTGATTGACTTAGGGGCCGCTATCAACATTATGAGTAGACAGACTATGGAACAGCTAAAACTTCCTAACCTTCTTTTTACACCTACTTTACTGCAACTTGCAGATCGATCAATTATTAAACCATATGGTGTATTAGAAGATATTTCAGTCTCCTTAGATTCTTGGGAATATCCGGTAGATTTTATGATTTTGACTCCCAAGAATAATCTAGGAGGGCACCCACTTATCTTAGGAAGACCTTGGCTAGCCACAACTGATGCTTTTATTAGTTGTAAATCTGGGGATATGTACATTTCTAATGGTAATTTGACAAAGAAATTCAATTTGTATCCTCCAGCAAAAGAAATCACAGAAGTAGGAGACAATGAATGGGTTGATGATGAGGACACTATACAACCTGTCTTTACCATTTCTGAAATCAATGAGGATAGTCAAATTCTGAACACATTAGAAAATTTTGAGACATCTTCAGAATATGACCCCACACAATTTCAGTTGGAATCTGACATAGAATATTTATCATCAAGACAAATGTCTCTTTACTCTATGGAAGATTTTGGTAGTTCTACTATTGAGATTTTTCCAGGAAAAACATTGAATATCAACAAACATATGGAAAAATCACAACAAGAAGAACTAACCAAAATCTTGCAAAAACATTCTACTGCATTTGCATGGGAGTATACTGACATGAAGGGTATTGATCCTAAGACTTGCATCCATCACATCTATATTGAGGAAAACAGTAGACCAATCAAACAACCTCAAAGAAGGATGAATCCAAATCTTAGGGAGATAGTGAAAGAAGAGCTCCAAAAACTACTCAATGTAAACTTCATTTATCCAATTTCATATAGCCGATGGGTTTCTCCTTTGGTTATAGTACCTAAAAAGAATGGTAAATGGAGGGTATGCATTGATTACAGGGAATTGAACAAAGCAAATTTAAAGGATCACTTTCCTTTGCCTTTTATCGATCAGGTATTAGATACATTAGCAGGTAAAAAGTACTTTTCATTTTTGGATGGTTTTAGTGGCTATAATCAAATTCAGGTAGCACCTCAAGATCAAGATAAGACCACATTTACTTGTCCATGGGGAACTTTTGCCTACCGAGTGCTTCCTTTTGGGTTATGTAATGCACCCGCAACATTCCAAAGAGCAGTACTAGGAATTTTTTTCTGATCTAATCCATGATTGTGTAGAGGTTTATATGGATGATTTTACAGTTTATGGTAATTCATTTGAAGAGGCATTAGAAAATTTGGAAAAAGTCCTCATAAGATGTAAAGAAACAAACCTTTCATTAAGCCATGAAAAATGCTTTATGATGTTTACTGAAGGTATTGTTTTGGGGCATCATATTTCAGGAGATGGGATTAAGGTTGATAGATCAAAAGTTGAAGTCATTTCCAAGTTGCCTATTCCAAATTGTCAAAGAGATGTTAGAAGTTTTCTGGGATTTACTGGTTACTATAGAAGATTTATAGAAAACTTCACTAAAATAGCATCTCCACTCTTCAAATCGCTTACAAAAGACTGTGAATTTAAATGGGATCCTGATTGTCAATCAGCCTTTGAAACTTTGAAAACAAGAATATCTGAAGCACCTATCTTGAGAGGACCAAATTGGAAACTCCCTTTCCATATTTCTACGGATGCTTCAGATACAGCTCTAGGAGCCGTGTTGGGTCAAAAAGATTTAGTTCCTTATGCCATTTATTATACCAGTAAAAATTTGACTCCCACAGAGTTGAACTATACTGTGACTGAAAAAGAGTTTTTAGTTGTTGTTCATGCAATTAATAAGTTTAGACATTACATAACAAGCTATGAAACTTTTATTCATACTGACCATTCTGCAATTAGATATTTAATGAACAAGCCTGTTACTAATGGCAGAGTGACAAGATGGCTTTTACTTTTGCAAGAATTCAATATTACCGTGTTGGATAGACCAGGAAAACAGAATACAGTAGCTGATTTCTTGTCTAGGATTCAGAATACTAAAGAAGATTCTCCTGTAGAAGATAAGTTTCCCGATGAATACTTGTTTGCAGTAACTATTAAGACCCCTTGGTATGCAGATATTGCTAACTATTTGGTTACAGGGAAACTACCTTCACATTTATTTCCAAGTGAAAAACGAAAAATTATTCAGGAGAGTTCAAAATATTCATGGATTTCTAATGAATTGTTTAAAACAGGGCCAAATCTTGTGATCAGAAGATGTGTCAGGGAAGATGAAATGCCTGATATTCTTAAGGCATGTCATGATGAACCATGCGGCGGACACTTTGCGGACAAAAGGACGGCCTATAAAATCCTTTCCTTGGGATATTATTGGCCTTCCCTCTTCAAATATGCAAAACAATATTTCAAAAGGTGTGATAGCTGCCAAAGAGTAGGGAAACCTACCCTTTCAAATGAAATGCCATTGAAAACACAGGTACTCATTGAACCCTTTGAAAAATGGGCTTTAGATTTCATTGGACCTATTAATCCACCATCTAAGCAAAAGAAGTATATATTGGTTTGTACCGATTATGTTACTAAATGGGTGGAAGCTAAAGCATTAGTATCTGCTACTGAAAATTCAGTTATTCATTTTCTTTATGAGGATATTTTTACTCGCTTTGGTGTTCCAAGAGAAATTGTGATAGATCAGGGGAGCCAATTCACATCCAATTTGGTGGAGAAGTTGATGGAAGAATACAAAATCAAGCACAGAAGATCTACTCCTTACCATCCGCAAGAAAATGGTCAAGTGGAGTCCACAAACAAAGTTCTTGAAAGTATCATCACCAAAACCGTTCATCTACATAGAAGAGATTGGGCAGAAAGGCTTCCAGAAGCCTTGTGGGCCTACAGAACTACATGGAGGAATACAACAGGACATTCTCCCTATGAACTTGTTTATGGGAAAGAAGTCTTGCTCCCCATTGAGTTCCAAGTCAAGACCTTCAAGATAGCAATTCAATTGGGGATGGACTTATCAGAAGCCCAAAAGCATAGAATGGAGCAGTTGAATGAGCTAGATGAGATCAGACAAGAAGCAATTCTAAGAACTGATCTAGTTCAATATCAAAGAACTAAATGGCATGACAAGTATATCAAAGAGAAGAAGTTTCAAGAAGGAGATTGGGCATTGTTATTTGATTCCAAGTTTAAATATTTTCAAGGAAAATTTCAGACTCATTAGCTTGGGCCATATGAGATTGACAAGATCTTTAGCAATGGAGCTGTAAGAATCAAGACCATTGATGAGTTTCAAACTCCTCTTATTGTGAATGGCCATAGATTGAAAGTTTATCATAAGCCACTCTCAAAAGAGGATTTTTTCAAAATGTTTCAAGAAAGTTCTGCAATCAGGCTGGTACAGAAGAATTCTTCTTCTCCACCAGCCTAGCTTTTTTTCTTTTCAGTTAAAAAAATAAAAAATAAAAAAAATAAAAAAAATAAAAAAAATTGTATAAGCCTGAAAACCAATGACTGATTTGTAGTCTTCTACAGAAAATATAGGGTGAAAATCAGGAACACCTGACACTCTATATTTTCCAAAAAAAAATCTCTCTTTCATTTCACAAGTTTTGTGATCATTCACTCCATTCCATTCCACTTCATTCCATTTCATTTCACTTCATTTCACTCCACTCCACTTCATTTCATCCATTTCATTAATAAAAATATTTTTCATGACCATTTCCATCTGGTCATTTGTCATATGTTCATTTCCATTCATCCAAGTAATAGCTGTGTCAGTTTCCGCAGCTGACATCTGTTTCCGCAGCTGACTCCAGTTTCCGCAGCCAGAAGCAGATTCCGCAGCTACTACTCCGTTTTCAAAAAGAATGTACAGTCAGATGTTATTTCCATAATCATGAAATAAAATGCAGGTGAGAGGATAAAAAATGAAGACATGGAGCATTCAAGACACCAATGAAGAGCAATTAGTTGAAGACCAAAGGAAAAGGCAAGGATTCCAAAGGTATGAATAAAATTTATTTAAAATAGCATTGAAAACACATTTTTATATAGTTATGAACCATAAGCTCTATCCATTATGTGCAATGATTATTGATAATTCCGTAACCTTTCACGATCTCCATACTATCCTCTCGCATTCATTCCCAAACGGTTCCATCATTAAACCCCCGATTTTCACTCATGATACAATATCCCACCGGTGACAATGAGACGTATTTGATTTGACCAAGGACTCTTACAGCCGCATAAATCCATAACCGTTGATTGAAACGTGTTCACATTTATTTCGCAGCCACCAAATTTCAAAACGTTGCCGAATGTGTTATACTCTGTCAATTGCACAGTCGTATCTCTGTTATGCTCACGAAACCCTTTTCTATTCTGTCTCACTCCATTCCGTTCATTGTGTTCATTTCCACTCTCGGATATCTACCCATAGTCTCACTCCATTCCGTTCATTGTGCTCATTCCCATTCTATAATATATTCCCACAGTCATTGAGCTCGTTTTTGTGCATTCAGCCGTTCTATTTCCATTTGAATCCTCCACACAGGAAAGTCTTTGAAGAGCAAAAAGAGAAATGGGTAAATTGCTAAGAGCAGAACCGGAAGGACCGAAGTTCATGGAGGGATATCCACAAGTAAGGGAGATATTGAAGAAAGCAAAATGGCTGGGTTTTATCCAGAAGTTCAGAGGTTATCACAAAGAAGTTACAAAATCATTTGCAAGGTCGTTTAATGGCTTGGAAGCAGAAATTGGAGACCTTAAGTTTGCGGTCAATGAAGCATCTATAGCAACAGCCATGGAACTTCTTCAGGAGGGTGAGCGTTGGTTTAAGAATAAAAGTATCAGTGATGAAGCATGGAGAACAATCTTACGAAACCAAGGTATGGACATAACTGTTTTTAAAAGAGGAATTCCTGTGCATGCATTGAAAGAGGAATGGGCTACTTTGTTGCTAGTTGTTCAGAAATTCATTACATGTGAAGGTCGTTTTGGGTCCATGTACATGTACCATACCAGGTTACTGATGAATTTTCTAGATAATCAAGCTCTCAATCTCCCATATTTTCTGTTAAATAGCTTGAAGAAAATGTCTGTGACTGTTCATAAACATTTAGGAGATGTAGAACCTCATCTATATCACCACGGCCTTATAAAAATTTTGATTGAAAAGGAGTTAAAGGAAAAGAAAGACACATGGGAACAATTTCTGGTTAGAAATTTCTTTGAGGAACCTCAGGAAATTCCTGAAGGTAGCACAACAAGAAGAAGTAGGAGAAAAAGAAAAATTGATGAAATCCAAAATACTCCTACTACTGCAATTGAAAGAACTGATAGGGAAGAAAGACTGTCAAAGAGGAAGAAGAAAGAAATCAAGGGTAAGAAGCCAATAATACCAAAAGAAAGAAAAACTATTGAGGCTATACATAAAACTCCTTCTTCTGAAGAAGAAGATAATCAAGTGTTATCTGAAAGACTAGTTTATCTTCAAAAATAGTCCTCTATGGCCAAGAAGACAGAGAAAGGAAAACAAAAACAAAAGGATAGTGCACCACAACGTGTGAGAAGAAGCAGCAGACTTAAGGGGAAATTGAGGAAAACGCAAATGAAGGGTCCTCATTTCATTGATTTGGGAGAGGAAACATCTGAACAGTCCCCAGCTGACCATAGTCCATCTCAGTCAGTTAGTGAACCTGGTTCATTTCATTCCCAATCAGACATTGAACATACTCCATCCCATTCTTAGCAAGATATTGATGTGAGCCCTCCTCAGCCAGATTATTCTCCTTCACGGCATTTTGGGGACAACCCAATAAAAATGACACCCGAAATAGACCCCAAGCAGCAGGAAGTATATGACTATATAGAATCTTTGGAAAAGGCAGCTACAGGTCCCAGTACTTCGTCTATCCAGCCTCATACAGTACAGGATGATTTAGTCCAATCACTAAAACATGAAATTTTTGAGTTAGAGCTTTTGAATAAACATATCAAAAATGAAAATGAGACATTGAAGGAACAAGGCAAACTGGACAAAATCATCCATGATAATACTATGCTACATCTGGGAATATGGCAAAAGAAGAACAAGAAATTGAAAAGAAAATGCCAGAAGTTGAGCAGAGCACTAGTTAATATCAAATTTAGGTGCTTAATGAAGAAAACTAGAATGTTGGCAGCACCACAGAAGAGGAGGAGAGGATTGGATGTCCTGGCTGAAGTGTCAAGGCACATGAACTAAGGAAGGAATATTAAAATTTTGGTTGCATGAGGACATGCAACACCTTCACAGTGGGGGTATGTTGAGTCTCAATTCTGCATCTTTTCCATACACTTTTCTATACCTTTTTCACTCACCCGAACCTCCCAAGTTGTCAATATCATTTGCAAAAGAGCATCTAACATGGTTTTTAATTATATTTTTGTGTTTGCTATTTGATTTAGATTTTGTTCATTCAACTGCGGAATCTTGCCACTTTCCGCAGCTACTGCAACTTTCCGCAGCTATTTTGTGAAACTCTATGTTACAGGTGTCTACAGGGAAAATGAGCCACATGGGCAAGTCAGGAATGATGTGGACATGGTTCGTGTCCTATTGGTTCGAGCAAACTCATCTAAAGAAGCCACGGTCAAAGGCGTCCACATGGAAGTCAACCATAGAGTCTTACGGTGACAGGACTCTGTTCCGTGTCACGTAAAGGTTCATATGGCCGTTTCTGAGCTTGCGGAGGACAAGTCGACATCTATACATGGCTCCATAGTCGAATTCAAGCATCCACTTCTCATAGATTTATTTTCCAACACGGCCATGATCCTAGATCCGTGGACATAATGGTCTACGTGTTCTACACCAGCATAAACTTTAGGAGACAGTTATATTTCTTTTGTTATATATAACGCGTTTGCATACGCATAGAGAGTTAGTCCCGATTAGTCTCTGTTAATTTTATTAAGTCTGCTCTGTAATGTAATTACGCTGCCTTTGAGCCGTAATACTACCATACTGTTATGACTGCATTTTTAATATAAGAAGACTCTGTTTTCCAACTTAATTCGTACTTGAAGATCGTTGCCAAGGCTGGTGTAGAGGGCCCCTGCTCAGCTAAGGTTTTTTGCATTAGTGTATAGTTCTTATTTCATTTCTTTAAAGCTCATTGTGCCATAATCCATTCACATGTTTATACATTTCATTTTTTTTCATTTCTGTTTATAAACTTTCCTGCTTTCCATTTCACTTCCGTCTTTCATGTTTTATGTTGTTAATCATTGATCAGTGTTCTTGTTTCAGGTTATAGATAGGCAGCCCGGGCATTTTCATAGCTTTTTGACTAATGACATGGAATTAACATTGTTCTGCTGCTAATGTGTTTTTCTTAGTTTCTGTTTCATTTCAGTATTGCTTTGTTTAACTCAGTTTTGCTTAATTGTTTCAGTAGTTAAATTTAGATATATTAAACTACTCATAGCATCTTCAGTTGCCTCCGAAAGCCACAGCTGGACTGATGGTGAGGGATTGTATTATGAAATGTGTAGTTTAGTATTAGTTTTCCTTCTGCAAATTTAGATATATTAAACTGCTCATAGCATCTTCAGTTGCCTCCGAAAGCCACAGCTGGACTGATGGTGAGGGATTGTATTATGAAGTGTGTAGTTTAGTATTAGTTTCCTTTCTGCAAGTTAGAAATGTTAAATTTTGCATGACATCTTCAGTTACCTTCGAAAGCCACAGCTGGACTGATGGTGAGGGATTGAATTATGAATGTATGGTTTGATATTAGTTTACTTTCTGCAAGTTAGATATCAGTTACTCAATTTGTTTATGGTTACTTCCGTAAATCATAGCTGGACTAATGATGAAGGATCAGAAGATAAATTGATGTAATCTGATTTAGATTTACTTTGTTGCAATTTTGAATTTCTTTAAGCATAGTTTATTTTTGTTTAGACAACAGCAAGAATAGTTTAGTTTCATGCTCACTAGTTCACTGTTTTTGATTTATTAGACTTACAGCATCTTTTCATTTCAGTAGTACATTTTCATTTCC